>JBBPKF010000066.1:0-20765 GCA_038089175.1 Binderoboletus segoi | reverse complement strand
CTGCAACCCAACATCGCTCCGACGGCGCCCGACTTTGAACCCACGACCAGCCATTGAGCACAACACCATCCAGTAGCAGTAAACCGAGCACTGACGCCTCCCGACGCCGAGTCAGCTGTCTCGGGTTGATATTCGGCAGGTCGTTTTCCAACCCAGGCGCGCACGTGGCTGTGCCCTCCGGAGTGCACACTGCTCGATTACGAAGCTCACCGTATCGCCGGAATGTCTGACGAAGTCGTCGGTACATGTTGCGCTTCCGTCCTCACCGCATGCCTCGACGTCATCGCGGGCATATGTGTTGACTTTGCGTCCTCCCGTGAGCATCGTCCAAACCCTAGCCATAGTCGAGTGCCCTGACCTGGAGGTTGATTCTAGAACATGCATGCACGCAGACGCTATGTCGCTGTTCCTGTCTAGGATGTCACAAGGACACACCCATAGATGACGAGGAGGGGGAGGGGGAGGAGGAGGAACGAGATCCGCTTCTACCTCACAGCCGACAACCTCCATCGCAACCTCCCATGCGCAGTGGTACGAACAGCCTGTAGACTCGCATCCCAGACCGCACGGGAGTGTCGGTCCTCATCACACTGATTAATGCTGGTGTGTCGCACATTAAGCCTGTGCCCCGATTCTAAATCACATTCATCCCTCACGTTATGATCAAATCCACTTGTTTTATAGTACCCATACCTTTCATATTATTATGAGCCACGTACGGACGCTATAGTTTTACGTTATTTATGCACCTCCGTCGTGGACCGTAACCCCTCCGAATGTCATCGACTCACCGGATCATATCCATGTGACTAGCCACGTCACTGTCCGTGATCTACTCAACAATTTGGCTCCTTTACGCAGAATAAAACGATTCTGTTTATTAGGCCAGGTATCTCAGACACAAGGGTGCCGCAAGACATTGAATATAAGTACTAAGTAACGACCAGCAGGCTCTTATCACTAACAGCCGGTTGGGTAGACGTCTTGGTGGGGCATGCGTGTGAGAAACTCTCAGCGGAAACGGTGTCTGTTCACGAACTGACAGACATCATAGACAATGCTCTAGCAATGGGATTGCACGTTCGAGGGGCAAGGTAAAAGTAGATGACGACGCTACCCGCAGCAAACATGACATGGCGCAAATCCGGTCGCAGAGGGCTGCGGGGAGGTCTGGAACGAACAAGGACAGTCCTCAATCAGAACCAATTCGAATCACCACGAGCACAGTACTGGCCTGAGCGTCGGACATCGTGGTGTAGTTGATACATATGTTCAAAATGCACATACAAGACGACGCGCGGCACAATGTGACGTCTGGTACGGTTCTACGTGGTACGCTGCACAAACCTATCTAGCGTGGTCCGCTTTGCATTGGCAGACTCCTGCCGACATAAGTGCGCACGGAAAAGACACAGTTGCCTCACCAAACCTGAGTCGTCAACCTCACCGTACCGCATTACCGCCTTCCCCAATTGCTCGCACATCTCCATTGCTTGCACCCTCGTGACGCTCGGTGTTGGGTCGTCGTCGTCATTGGAGCCAACCTCGACGATATCACTCCTCTTTACGGCCATCTCGTGGCACATTGCAGTCACGATCTCCTCGCCGCTCTCGCCAGTTGCAAAGAGGTGTTTTTCGCAAATTTCAGCCTCCTCGGGGGATTCTTCGACTGCTTTGAGGCCAACCGAACCTGCTTCTCCGCGACGGCGGATTTCGTGAATTTCGTTGGTCCCGCAAAACGACTGGACCCAGCTGTCCCCTGACGATCTCTCTACCTCGAGAACCTGGAGTTTGTCCTCGAGCACCTTTCGCTTCTCCCTCGGCATTGGGCCCGAGACTATCTCGCTTCTCCGTTCCATATCTTGTACCCAAAGCGCAAGCGCACGCTCAACATCTGGTCGCGTAACAATACGTCGTGTTCTCTTTGATGACAAAGCACTAGGGTTGTCACTGGCGCACGCTTCCATCTTGCTGCGCTGCTCGAGTTTACGGGATAGTGTCGGTTGGGTGAAGATGAGGGCACCTTCGTGGCGGGTACGGAAATGTTCCACGATATCGACTTGGGACATGTCTGGGTGTGCATCGACGTATGCGTACACCGACAACCAGTCAGTCAGCGTCAGATTCTGACGCAAGGTCCGCAGCGGCGGCTGTATGGAAGTAGTAGGTGCATCTTGGCATTCCTTCTGCCGTTTCACTGGCGGGCGATTGGTGGGTTTATCGCGAGGCTTGCGTTTTTCGCCGAACATCATCCAAAATTTTGAGAAGCTGTGCATTCGGAGTGTGATTTGCTTCGTCCGATTCAAGCCCGCCCTCGTCGGCTTTGGAGATCCAGCGCAATGCATATGTACACGTCGATCCCCGAAATTGAATCCAATATGATGGATATACATGAGAGCTTATGCATTATGAGCATACCGGCCGGAGGCAGCACCAACGCTCGCTGCACTGGGTGCGGCTCCGCGGCTATACACTGCGTGATGCAGAGCCTAATAGTCTCCAGCCAGCGTAGGCCTTACCGTGTAACGACTAGACCGCCGCGCTTAGCCGCTAAGCCAAAAGGCAGAAATACTGAATGGTTAGCATTCAGTACCACGGACGGTATATATGTTAGATATTGGGATCTAAGTAACCCGGAGTGGTTACACCCTCCCACGGTTCGGATCAGTTTATCCCCCTCTCGGAGCTGCCCCAGATTGCTGGGCTTCGTGGTTTGAGTAGGATTCCATCCGAATTAGGAAAGGCACATATGTCTACCCCAAGGTTTGACCTTGCAACTTGCCTGGGGATGGATTCGAACTCTCCCCCCTGCAAGCTGTAACCATTCAGTATATGTAACAACTAGACTACTGTGCTTAGCCACCAAGCCAAAAGGCAGAAATACTGAATGGTTAGCATTCAGTACCATGGATGGTATATGTGTTAGATACTGGGATCTAAGTAACCTGGAGTGGTTACATACCACTTTCTACCACTTGTCCCCTCTCATGGCTTTGCCATTTTTTTCTTCACACTCACTCACCCTTTCCTCTGGACTTCTCTCCTTGGCCTCTGAGGAGACACCATGTGTCACACCACATCCTTCAGGACCCTGGCTTGTCCTCTTGTGACTATGCCCCACTGTGGGGCATAGTACTTGCCTGTCCTCACAGCTCACACCATGCACAGATTTTCCATCAGCCAGGCAATGTCATGACCCTTCCTCTCAACCCCATGCTCTGTAGCATCAGACAGAGAGCACCACTACTGGTATGCTGCATCTGATTGTAGTGTTAATGTCCTGTTCCACCTCATCACAACTTTTTCTCCTCATCTCCTTTCTTGACTTGGTTAGTTGCATTGAACAATGGCTGAGATATGTTGCTACATAATATGCACAGTGCTTGCCTGTGTATGGCCAATAGTGAATCTTCAAACAGGTCAATTGCTCCCTTGCCTTGATTTGGATGACAACAGGCCATGAGTACCACTAGCCACTTACTCAGAAGAAAGTCCTGCTGATTGAGGAACCCTTCGAGGATGGGCCTGAGCAGTCTGAAGTTCTTGTTTGGGGGACGGCTAGATCAATCAGCAGTTGCAAGGGAGCAGATCTGTGACCAATCAAGGCAGGTCAATGGCAGGGAACTCTCAACCTAACTTGGAAACCATACTGGAGAGGACCAAGACTCACAGCACTCTCCACATCCATGACCTAATACTCACAGGATTGACAATGGTGACCCCAGAACATTGACCTCTCCAATGGCAATGTCACCAACTTATGATCACAATCATACTGATGACAGTATTCTAACTCTTGCTTCAAGTTGATGCTTTGACTCTGAGTCTGACTGCCCACTTTGGGTTAAGATTCTATATCATACTGCAGCATACCTAGTTCAAGTTCGCCCTGCATGCCAGCCTGTTGACTATCATCATAACCTTGAGTGACCTGGCACTATCAGGTTAAGTTCTTGTGACAGTATAGTGCAGCACTCAATTCTATATGAGTATCTCTTCTATTTTTCATTTGCATTTGTTTCTGTTCTGACATGGTGTGTTTTGGTCTTGTGTTGCATGTAACCCCCCCCCCATTACGCTGCAAGCAAAGACTTGCGTTACTTCAACCCTTCTTGGGTTCCTCAGCTGACGGCTGGACGACGCTCAAGGTGAGAGAGCACCCTATTCCAGAGTGAACGAGCGCGACGTGGGGATTACGCGTCCATGGGCTCGATGACCTTGACGGACTTGATACCGTTCAGTCGACTACGAAGTGGGTGTCGTGGCAGGGCAACACTCAAAGACACAGCTGCTAGAGACGGCTAGCACCACAAGGTCGAGATAGCTAACTTAGGGTGACGAGGCCTAAGAAAGAGACGGCTCTGATTGCAGGGGAATACAAAAAGAACAGAATGCCTAACACGATGCGCTGTAGCGACTTAAGTACAGAGACGAGTGAGATAAGGGCAGGCATAAGGAATATGATGGAATGTTGGAGAAATCGGAGGATGAGTCAAAAGAAGTGACTAATGTGCTGCAGATTACCGAGATTTGGAATGTGGAAGAATGTAATAGAAACCGGTATCTGGAAAGCAGCTAAACCTGAGTCAAGCGGGGAAGTGTCTGTATTCGAGGATGAAACAGAGAAGAAGTAAGCATAAGGTTAGGAATAGTATGAACGTACAAGTGGCTCCGTGTAGGAGTTGTCTGAGTATAGTGTCTGTAGTAGAAAGGTAGAAGCAGACCGACGCGGTGCAAAAGAGTAAAAGAAGGGAAAATTGTAACACCCCCCCTGTGTTGAGTACTTACAGAGACTAGGAAATCATAGGTACTCTGCTAAATACACCACCAAAGAGACCACATCTCACTGACAGGTGCCTGCCAACCTCTCCTAGAAAGAGTCTGCTGCTACCTTCCTTGCTACTCTGATGGCTGTTTGATTCCTCCATCAGGAAAAATATGATTCTATACATCTGCTCAGGGATGTACCTTTTCCAGTAGTCACCAATTGGAAGTTTGAAATGAAGTTCTAATGCTGTAAATGTCTATGTGATCAAACTTGGCATAGCCCTCTCACTCTGTGTCACTGCCTAGAGCTGAAATGAACCCTTTGTCTCTGCTAATCCACTGGTATCTTGGTTTAAGATGGTGTTGTATGTTATGTAACTTGGAAGCATATACATATATATTAAGTGAGAAGGAGTACATGTGATAATGAAACTACAGTCAGACTAAAATGGATGGATTGGTAGGTGGTTGTGTTGCCTGTATGATGAATATAAACTATCTTGCTCTCCTGAGATAGAGAATAAAAAGACAAGCATGGGGCTTTACTGATCAGGAAAGGTGGATCATCTACTTTAGCTTGACTTTTTTATTGAGCTGTCTTTTTGACTTTGGTATGTAATATGAATTATATTTACACCATCTCATATTCCTTCTTTATCATAGCTGTCACAGTCAAATAATATTTACTGTGCAGTATTAAATACAAGGCAGAAAATCAACATAACAAATCCACTGTTAGATATGTAACCAACTCTTAGAAATCTTGGGGAAAAAACTACCCACTGAATCACAGAAAAATTGATTACATTGAGAATATATACCTTACTATTCTAAAACAATCTCTGTTTCAGGAACAATGATTTGCATCTTCTGATTTTGAATATCTCCAAGGCCTATCTGAAACATGCCTGCTTTTCTTAGATTATCCACAGAAGGAACATCAACCTCCATCATATGATCATGCAAAGTAGTAGAGTGTGCTGCCACCCAAAGTATTTCCAGAACACTTGTGCTGGTAATGGATGCATGTGAATGTGAGGCTTTTGAAGGAACTCCAACAAAGTGGTGAATCAAGATTAATAGCATCAGTGATGCCATCAATGCCACTGTAATCTTGGGAAAATCAAATGTGATTCAACAATGAATCAAGTAAAATATTTACTGGAATTGTATTGATCTATAGAACATTGGTATTAGCTCTGAATTTTGTTTAACTTTTGACATACATTTAGTCTCCATTTAGTATATATCTGCATAACCTGAGATTCACCAATTTCCCATTCAAATCCTCCTTGGCTTGGTCCCATCTGACCCCCTAATAGGATTTATTAGTATAATTGATTACACAACATAATGCTATTGCTTACCTATCCAAATCACAGCTGCAACTGAGTTTTCAATCTGTTGTTGAAGTTGACCTGGAGTAAGTGTATAAAGAGAATCATTTTGTGCAGAAAGTGATGAACTATTCATGAAAATGACTTGGTTTTGTGGATTGATAGCAATAACATACTGAACATACTTGGTTCTCATTGAACATTCAACAAAGCCATTTTGAAAACAAAGTCCAAATGAAGAATAGTCATATAAATAGCTAATCTAAGTATAAAACCCTGAGACAATTATGACAACATAGAATACTTGACTCACATTTGATAAGGGAAGGGAGGATACTTTCATGTCTGTTGACCATGATGTCCAACTTTGTAGAGCTGTTTGAGTTGGACTTGGAGATAGATTGTCCAGTTGCAGATCCAAAATAGCATGATCAGATTGGTATGATAAGGAGCATGCTGCCAGATATACTGTAGCTGCAAAGAATCAATAGCAGAATAAGATATCAATTTAAATGCCCACCATTTGTAGTGTTTGTACTAAAAGCCATGCTATTATTGAGAATTGATTGATCCAGTTTGACACCAGCTGTAATTATAAAAAACAACAATTGATCACACAATGGACATGAGTTCTAGTATATTTTGTTGATTCTCTTTAAAAATAAGACAAAAATAAAGAACACTTACTGTTGAATAATTTGCCAAGTTGAAAGCAGCTTGATTAATTGAAGGTTGAGCTTTGACATTGTCAAACATTATAGATTAATAGATAAATTCAAGTAACACTCACAAAAAAATTCAATGTTACCACTTCCAAGTCCAGCAACAGAAAAATCAAGATATAAAGAGTTATCAAATGTTGAAATTGTAAGGTTGGAAAGTAGTCCACAATTGCTTTGAAGAGAAGTTGTGTTGACAATGGCAGTTTTGAAAGCAGGATCTGATGCATTTACAATATCATAGATTGTATTGTTGGTAAGACCAACTGTCTTCAACCCATCCAACAAAGTACTTGATGGTATTAAAGAAGCTGATTGGAACCAAGATTGATTTTCAAGAACAGAGCTATTGGGCCAAGAGACTGTTGATGGGATTTTTATGTATGAGGTAGTATTAAAAGCAGTGAACTCCATGATGGTGCTTGAGGTGATATGAAGGATAGAGACTGATGCTAGATATATTGTAATACCCAGTATTGTCCAGATTGAGGATGCTATTCTTTTTTGTTGCCAAAAGGTGTAAAGGGCAGCTCCAATACTGGACCAGGCTTGAGAAGCATCATGGGTCGCTGTTAGAAATTGCTGCTGTGTGATCATAGCAGATATGGCAAGTTGTTGTGTAACAAACACCAGTCCAGCAGTATATAGCTGAGTAAAAAATGAAACTTGGTCAAATAATTAATGATAACTGACTTACAGTATAGAATGCCTGTAAAAAAAAACTCAAAGTAGTGGTTATCCAAGAGGCTTTGACTTCCATTGTAATATGATGCTCTGGATGATATATCAAGCAGAGAATCAACATGACATGAAGTGCCAGAAGAACAGCATGAAGAGCATAACATAAAGCTTTGAAAAAGGATTTTTCTGGTAAAATAATCAATATGAAACACCTGGAAAGTATGTGATAAAATTAACCTTGGGTAGGAAACCCTTTCCAGTTAGAAGTACAGGCATTGAACCCTGACTCAGCATTGTTGTAAATATTTTGACCATGTGGGGTTGTCAAGGTAGTAAAAGAAAATTCAGCCTTCATTGCTTTAAGCCTAAGCTGATCAAGTATGGGGATATGAACATCTTTCATGAAATCTTGCAAAAATCTTGCATGAGCAGAAGCCCACATTAGTTCCAGCATACTAGAGTCAATAATTGATATCCTGGAGTATGCTGGATAAAAGTTATAAAACATCCAAATCACAATGATCAAAAGTATGAGTGAAACCAACAAGCCAGTAATAGCCTACAAATTGTTATAGCATGAAATTTGTTATAAAATACTACTTACAGGCATTATACTGACCTGCAAAGCAATATAAGACAATAGTTTGTGTTGAGTAAAATAAATAAACATACATTCAATCTCTGCTCAAGAACCATACTGGTTATTAGACTTTCTCCTTGTATTTGTTGTAATCCTCCATAGCCAATTCCAACTGCACCTGCTACAAAATCATAAAAGATATAAGAAATAGATGGATACTTAATTAACTTGATTACATGCCTAACCATACAAATGCAGCTGCAAGTTGTGCAACACTATTTTCCATTTTGTTAGGACTAAGAACAATTGGTGATGAAGGCACTTCTGTGGCTGTTTTAAAGGTCCACTCAGTTCCCAATATATGATTTAAATATCTGCAGGAAAAACCACAAAGTTAATTTTACAATGGTTTAAATAAATACAAAATAATTACACATCAGGAGTAGATATAATCTGACACTCTTTATATGCCAGAGAATATTGCACATCTTCACAATATTGAGATGCAGCTCCATACTGCCCTTCAGCATTGTTAACCTATATAATATTATCAGCTAATATGTACATTCCAAGATAAATATATATATATACCATTTGACCTAATTCTGAGAGTGGACCAGGTGTCCAAGTAGTCCAAGTATCAGACTGAGAAGGAGCCACCCATGATGCATTCAAAATGGTTTGCCCATCCTGCAAAGGAAGGTAAAGACTTGTTGATGATGCATTCAAATTACATGCAACAAGATATGATGTGATGGGAACACTGGCAGATACCTCTAAACATTTACTCAGGAAAAACAGATATATATATAGAAAGAACTTGAATCTTACCAGCATATTGTGTGTTAGTACTGTTAAAAGTCATTTGAACAACTGAATTTGTTAGATTTCCCAGCTCCATTGGAGCAGAAACTTGAAATCCAACATAGTGTTCAACCTGCAATGTATTTATTATCATTCTTCAAGATATGGCAAGAAATACTCACATCTGTATTACTATCCCCTGAGATAAATCCAAGTGAAATATAGGATATCAAGTCCAGAGCATCTATTGAAGCACTTTGAGAAAACCAGCTTATGTGACAACAAAGACATGCATACTTGATTCATATAGAAAAACCTCTCCAACACCACTAACATTGACAACAAAGGTACCTGTGGCATTCAAGTCCCACAAGCCTGCTGAAGTATTTGACAGAAGACCACACTCAGCAGTGATAGTAGTTGCATTTACAATGGCTCCAGTATATGTGTAACCAGATGCTGGAACATCATATAGGATGTTCCCACTTAATCCTTTTGCAGTTGGCAGGAGTGGCCATAGTGCAAACCACTCAGATATCGACCACCAATCAAGAGTAGTTATGTTGGATAACCCAGGGGACCATGCTAGCATCGACGGAACAACAGTTGTAACAGTGTTGTTGAAGGGCTCAAATTGAATAACAGATGACGAGATGATGTGCAGGCTAGAAATGCCACCAAGATATGCAAGAGTCAACAAGATTGTTGACGGGGCTGACATGACTTTGGTTTGTTGCCACAGCATACTGATAGCAGCTCCGATTCCGTTCCATGCCTCAGATATGTCGTGTACGGCCGTGAGTGTCTGACACTTTGTCAAGGCCGCAGAAATCGCGAGGCGTTGTGTTATCAGGACCAGAACTGCAGTGTAGATCTGTCCCAGTGGGGCCATCATGTCATGACATATCTATTGAACGAGACCGTGCACACCTACCGAGTAAAAGACCTGGAGAAGTGCTTTCGATGCGATGGTAGCGGTGGTATTGTTGATCGAGACCGTGAATCGATGCTCTGGGTGCTTAAACAACATCGTGACGAGCACAACGTGGAGTGCGACGAGGAACGCATGGAGGCCAAAGCACCAGTGGACGAGAGCACGACTGGGAGTGAGTGGAGAGGAATCCAGCGAGCCGTCTTGACCGAGCAGTGCTATGGAAAACACGGCTCAACAACAGACTGCGCGAGCAGGCAAAATACTGCACCTTCGCTGGACGGGTCTAGAACCACGCTTGTAGACGCAGACCGTATTTCGTTGTTCGATGACGATGTTGGAGTGTATCCTCTGCCGCGATGACGCGGAATTGAAGCATACGCTCCAGACATGTCTAGAAAAGATTATTCGCAACGATGAGGTCCAGAGTATCAAAAGGCCTAAGGATGCAAGGGTTGTCTGAAGGCGAAGAGTCAAAGGGAGACGTGGTTCGATTGCTGAAAGCCGCATTGCATGCCGTGGCCAGGTGAATGGTTCCCACTATTGCCGCTTCTTGGGGGTAATCTCCTGCATGGGGTACCGCCTTCATCGGCATCAGAACTTCGAAGCACCGGACATACTTGGTGGCGTTCGATATGAAACGGTCGGCCTTAGATCGGAAGTGGAGTAGGACACACGAGGCCACGCTAGCCGAAAAAGCACTTGGTGTGAACCATTACTATGACGATCACGCTTCGTCTGGACAACGGGGGGGGGGGCATTCTACCAGTGCAGGTGGTAGTGAAACACACAATGAACGAAGTGACCAACTGGGTATGATTCACTAGCTCCGACGTGAGCCACCGCGCCCTTGAGATAAACGGAGTGAAATTGTTCAGCAGCCTAGAAACGCTCTCGTAATCGGAATAAAGAAAAAAAAACACACGTACAATCGAGTAATGAAAGTACACTAAAGCAACCGATTACGGTCAACAAGAAATGCCTCTTCTATTGCTATGTGAGATCATTCCCTGTTGTGTCGGACTTCAAGTTGATGCATATCAACCCGTCACCTGCCCTCACTTTACACAGCATTATATAATATCCGCGTCTCGTTGTTATCGTACGCTGAGGTATATTTTCTACTCGCATATAGTCACGCCTCTCTTACTTAGTTCTCTTAGCTACTGCTAGCGTGATAGCTTGTAGAGCTTATGAGCCCCGAGTGATTCATCAATCGGATCAAGCACGATCTAGCCCATTAGCTCCAACTCATTCTCTCGATCCACGCTCCTGCCGCTTACATCGCAGGTCACAGCCTGATCACTCCTAATCTTGTCATTCGAGCCCAATCGTTTCAAACAAGATGGGTAAATATGATCATATATGTGACCCCGTTGGTGCGGAGAATTACCCCCAGTGAAAGAGGCAGATGATACTGGCTCTGCAAGGCGAGCGGCAGGGGCGTGTCGCACTCAGCCACCTTCAGCAACCACAGAACGCCGTGATGGGACGCAACCTACCTCGCCCTTGTCCGGCACGATCAACCGGTCGTAATCAGTCACCGTCAACAACAGCGACTCCTCGATTCCTCCCGATTCCTTAATCGTTCGTTGCCTAGGTCTTGGTGTCCATCTTGAAATTGATGCTACTCGCCGCCTCGTCGAGCACCAAAGCCGGTATGGCTTGCATGGTCTTGCGTAACTTCGTATTGCATTGCAAGACTTCGCAAGACTCCGCGCTTTGCGCTGATGACCCTGCCAGCTTGAAGGATGGTTCGATATGGCACGTTCACCCTCATTTTCGCATGTGCCGAGGGCTTATATTAACTTGTCACTGCAATATGAAACACCCCCATCGATTCATCACCGGGATTCGCTGGGACAGTGTGACGAAGCCATCGAGATATGCTAGGCTTTTATCGTCACCCTTTCCAGCGGTCGGCGGTCCTGAGACTAACACCTGGGAGGGCTGAATTCAGAGCATGCGTGTACGCAGATCACAATGTTGTGTCGTCGTTGGTCCTCAGTGCCAGAATAAGGCCAGACGGGCGACATGCGAACCATCGGATTTGTAACAGGGCCCCATCAAGTTATCTCCTAAAGCCGGACTCTCTCGAAAAAAAGATAGTCACTCTAACATCACAAGTGGGATGCGTAGACTATCAAAGAAATACTTCTATGATGTTTGCTGGGAAGACGATCCACACGAACATAAATAATAATATCATTAACACCAACAACCCGGGCACAAACGACCGACGAAGAGAAAAACTAGATAACACCACCTCCACCCAAAAGAAACCCTTGAAATCGGATCAATTTCTCACCCTATTTTTGTCTCGTACAGAGCGTTAAAAAAGTGGGGGGCGAGCAGAGACGTCCTGCAGATTTTTCCGGTCCCCCCGACCTCAGACGCCAGGTAATGTGAAGTCGGGATAGTTCGGCCAATTCCCGAGCCCCGCCGGATCGCCTCCAATGCGGACCCATGCCGAGTGCGATGGCGTCGGGCCGTCCAGTACGAAAAGTTGATGCCATCCCGGCGGACAGACGTACACATTCGGTGGAGCCGTGATCGTACACGTTGTCCCGGAGCAGGAAAACTCAGGGAAGATGATCCGACCTCCGCTCATAACGTTGCCGTGTGTGCTCGACGAAGCTGTTCAGCAATCCGTCAGCATCTCGAACAGCACAACAGACGACGGGACCTACCTGCGACGAGTGAGACACGCATCGTGCTAGTGGTCCCCTGGAACAGCGTCACTACGATATTGTATTGTCCCCCGAGCGCCCAGTCCGTCTCCGCTATCGTGAACGTCGGCTGCTTGAACCCCTGATTGAGATACGGAGGGATATACACCTCGACCCGGAATTCCTCCGGGTACACGTACGACCCATTGGGGTAATACGTCTCTGGATCCGAACCCGACACTAACACGCGACCATCTGGAAGCAGAGTCGCCTCGGAGTGATACAACCGCGCGACGATCGTGTTGTTAAGGATCGAGATGCGTTGGCCGACGGGCTGCGTGGGATCGTAGAGGAGCGCATTGAGATTGGGATCGCTCCCCAATCCGAATCCGGCGAAGCCCTGATGCGCGCCATTCATGATCATGTACGTCCTGTAATTCCATGAGTCATACATACGATGCACCCCGTGTCGATATTGGCTTACCCATCCGGAAGCGTGACCATGCAAGGCATGACCCTCTTTGATGGCTACGCCGGATCGCCCGTCCGTGTCAGAAAGAGGCGTGAGTAGCATGCTACAAATTACCCACCATCCTTTCCAGAGTCCACGTCGGATTCGTGGCCTCGGGTGCGATGGAAATGCAATTGTCGAGCGCGATACCAGCGCCGGGTGTCGATCCACCGCAGATCAGGATCTCGATCGGGTCCGTGTACGGCGCATGCTGAGGAAGTAACACCGACGTTCCTTCCATCGGATACGTGCGACCACCCAAAAAATTGTTGACCGCACCAGGCATATTGGGGAGCACCGTGATGGTATTGAATGTCACCGGATCTAATATGCGGGCTTCGTTATAATACCCTGAAATCACACCGCCTGAGTAGTCGTGACACCCTTGAGCCATGTTTCCTCACCGATGAAGAAGCGCCCACTCGGAAGCACCATCAAGAATGGGTACAAGTTGTTCGGATCAGTGCGTTGCAAGTAGTCGAGCGTGATCGTCGTATCACCTCCGGGTGGCTTCGGAAGAATCTCGAGGCTCGGTTGGGGCGTTCCATTGCTTCCTGTTTCCCCACCCACGACAAGTATACTTCCATTCGGCATCATCATCGCCGTCGGGTACCACCTCCCACGCTGTAAAGTCATGTCAGCCTCCAACGGGATTGAGACTAGACTACGAACGGACCTGAAGCGACAGCTCGTTGACGTTCTCCTCCCAATCATGCGTGCCATTTACACCCGGACTTCCATCCGGATAGTACAGCCGAACGCCATACGTCGAGGTGAGTGACCATCCGCCGACGTTGATCTGTCGCGCGCCCTTGTCTGGGAGGATAATACTCCCCGAGCAAAACACGTCCGACTTGACGTGCATCTCGCGCCACGCCAATAGATAGTTGTCTACCAGACTGAGATCCAGCTCATAGGCACCAGTGGTGTTGGGGTACGACGACGTGCCCGACTTCTCTAAGAAGGTCACTTTGTTGTTGATGCCGACGGTCGCGATCAACGGCACGACGAGCCCGCCAATGAGGAACTGCGGGCCGTAAGCGAAACGTACGAGAAAGAAAGTCATAATGGACTTGCCTCATAATAACCAGTGTTCTGGGGGGTATTCCAGACGTAAAGCGGAGTTCCAGTCCAGTAGTAAGTAGACAACCTGTTTGGACCCCCACACAGATGAGTGGGGTCTCCAGAACATGCCATGTTGCACTGTGAGTCGGGGAAAAATGTCCCATTATTGGCCGCGACGCTAGTGATGTCACCACAGACTGCCTCCAAGTCACCATTTCCGAACGTCAACGATGGATCAGGACTCACAACACTGATCCGAGTACTCCAGTCCGGCAGCAGGATATCCATATGCAGCGCATTGGTTTAAGCAAGCATCAACGGTGTTGTTCGTCGTCCAGTCGATCTCGTACGGGAACATTCTCAATCCGTTTGATGGCTCGCTACGCGGAGTGAGAATACGGACATCCTGACGAGCCACATATGACCACTTACGCGAGGCATCCCTTGTATTGCCACGATCCAGGGAGGCTCGTATTCTGAATCGTGGGAACGGTGTATGCAGTGACGTTGCTCGTGGAGGTGTACACCGAGAGTCGGTTGGGACCCCCACACGCCTCCCTACCTGCGATCAGCGGCGATACGGAGAAGTTAGTCCATGCTTACGTTGCATTCCCCCCACAGGCCATATTGCAGTCACTTTTGGGTGCCTGGATAGCACCGTTCACCAAATAATCCCCACAGACTGGAAACAAAAGCAACCATCAGCGCTCGTTAGCGAAAGGAAGATGTTTGCCTTCGTTCGGCGCTGCGGGATTACTCACAGCATTGGGCACTATATTCGACCCCAGCGAGCGTGAAATTGCTCGCGCTGCAGTGAGCGATGCAGCTCTCGACCGTCATACTACTATTGTCATACTCATTTCCGAGAATCCGCCCGTTTGCGTTATCCACGTAACACGCGGCATATGTCCACGTCCCTGCAAGTCCTGTTGTTACAGGAGACGGCGTACCTCCACTGGTAGTGCCGCCCCCGCCTCCTGTGGAAGTGGTCCCGGTGTAGTTATAAACGTTAAGACGGTTTGGGCCTCCACAATACTCGGAAGAATTCCCGGCACATGTCATGTCGCAATCCGTCAGGGATGTTGGCACAGATCCATAGTTGAGGGTCGAACCACAGACTGATGTACATCAGTGTCAGTATCGATGGCTAGATCGAATGGCGACAGAACTTACAACACTGAGTGGAGTATTCCACGCCCGCCAATGGGTAGCCAGCATTATAACACGCGGCAGTGCAGCTTTCTACTGTGACACTACTGACAGCAGCACCATATGACAACGCTCGATTGGCAACGGAATCACTTCACGGAGATCAGTATCAACATTTAGCACGGAGCCCTGACTCACTTGTAGCATCCGAGTGAAGTCCAGTTTCCGACGCTTTGTACAGTGATCGGAGGTGGGGGTGGTTGAGCCCCACTCCAATAGACATTTAGTAGATTGCCCGCGCCACAATATTCTGACGAATTGCCACTGCAAGGCATATTGCAGTTCGACGAACTCACATTTGTACTACCGGTTGCGAACGAATTACCGCAGTCTGTGTTGGTGAGGTAAGTAACGCACCCGCAGAGGAGACCATTCAACTCACAGCATTCATCCGCGTATTCAACGCCAGCATAGACATACGTGTTGGTCCCAGTCGAACAGAAGTTGATGCACGACTCAACCGTCATACCACTCGCACTGGCATACGAAGCGGATGAGAGCGTGCGCCCGTTCACATTATCACTATTCAAGGCCATGGTAAGCGATCATCCACAGAAGTACCGGACCACGTACGTCCAACACCCATACGCCTCCCAGTTGGCTGGCAGGGTACGGCGATGGAAGCCACGGCGATGAACACGGTGAGTTGCGTGCGGCGAGAATGCCAAAGTCTGTGGTTGATCAGGACAAGTGGGAGGTAAGGCAACAGTAAGACTTCACTTGAATTACCAGGGCTGAAAACAGCGTCAAAAGACGAAAAGTAGCCATGGTAAACACTGTCCTGCGGTCCACCCAGCCCGAAAGTTATTTTATAGGCATGGGGAGCGCTCGCTTCAACAGCAGCACTGTATTTGGCATGGATCCACCAAAACGCACACGCACCTTTGTGTCGAGAAGCCCGAGGTGATACCAAGAATCTGTCAGGAAGAATAGCCAAAGATGAGCACACGCATAACAGAATGGGTGAAACCAATGCTTCAATTTCTAAGTATGACAGATGGTTACTTACGACAGCCTTGGCCGAGCGGGCCAAGGAACTGAGGTGCCGTACAAAACTACACGGATTCATGTGAGCATGACACAGATTTAGACACCAGGGGCGATGGGACCAGACCACGGACATTAAACGCCTTGACAAGGCAGCTATAAACTGGCCATCTACGTGGTGTCGGCGCTCACATGTGTTAGCAGCGAGGTCCAGGTCAGGCTACCACATAGGCAATAGCCTCTTGGCCCTTAGGTAGTGGTGACACCGAGCATGTTGGTAGTGGCCGAGATGGATCCGATTCCGAAACACCGTATTCTCGACGAATGGATTGCCGCATGCGCTATTTGATTCACCTTGAGAAGAAATATGACGCCACTCCGACATCGCGGAGTCTGGCGATCGATCAAGAATCATATCTCTTGATGGATCGAGGATGGTCTGGACTCTGTGGGAGCCTCTGACAACTAAGGGCTCGTCGGCGGGCGATACCAGGACTCCGTCCGGGAAACGTCAGCGAACCGACACACCGGGGTCCTCATTTCGAGCCTCGACAATGTTCGCATTCCATGAGAAACGGCAAATAAAATGATGTAAGAATTCGTTAGGTTTTCAGGGTCACAGACGCTATTTACTGGGTCTCTCCACCGGCAAGACACTCGGTGGGGAATTATGAAAACTCTACAATGAGTTTATAGTCCATTACATAGAATGGTATGAAACCAAGACATGCATGCTGTACCATGCGGACCAGATAGACCTTCGATATGGCGCCGGAGTGCTGACCAGTCTGCCCGTCAGTGTGGTGATCTAACCAAGTTGACCTGGAAAAAATGTCCCCTCCTCGGGGGCGCACAAGTCTCCCCGACTGCGTCAGAGTGCAAACGAACACGATGCGCCTCTTGCCTGGATCGGATTGTTGGAGATCCAGGTTCCTCTACGTAGGATTTACATATGCCAGAGTAGAGTACGACGTACCTTTGGTACCATCCTTCCCTGCGTGTTTGACAGAGCTTAGACAAACACGATACATTCTGTTCGAACTCGGTCCTTGGTTCCCCCTGAATTCTAACACGAATGGATACTCCGTCGAAGAGTTCATCCGGTTTACTCAGCCTTGAGTCGTGCCGAGGTTCATGTTTCCATGGGGCAGCCTGGATACAGGACAGGGCATATACCCTGCAGCGTTCACAGAGCCTCCCGACAATGGTCAGGTCGTGTCTTCTCGAACATGGATTTGTTTACCCGTGTAAGATTATCACTGTCAATCAACCACACATGGCGTCGGCACCAATGACTGCCCATACCCCTGGAAACAAATCACGAGCTTCTTGTCCCTTATCCCTTGTTTTTGATGCAGACAGAAAGGCCAGTCCACTGCGGAGACGTGACAATAAGAAAGTCCGCTGTTTTCGAATGGTGTTCCTTGGCAACTTCCAAGATAGAACCCGCTCCCGGTCGGACTCCAGAACCTTGGATTTCATGGCGTGCAAAATAAACCCAGTCCTGAGTCGACCTCCGTCGGCAGGGAAAGGACTTCCTCAGTCGTTCCGAGAGGGTTCAACGGGTATGATTTGTGCTGAAGGGGAGTTCTGTTTATCGTCCTGACGAATGCCGCGGCAGATGCTTGGAGTAGGGACATGTAATGAGACGGCAGACAATCGAACCCCGGGCGATCGCACCTACTTGTGACGACGGAAATAAGCGTCGTTCCTGGAAGGATGTGAGGTCGATATGTAGTAACTTTCCCTAGAGCACCCACGTCCGTTTGCGTGATCAAAGAAGTCCAGTTGAATGCCTGACTGAGATGCGGTCACCGGATGTATACAATATGTACTTCGACGTGGAGTCCCCCCTCAATTTACGGCCCGTTGATGTAACACGAACCTGGCTCCAAGCCCGACACCTGCCTGTCCAGTGAGCAGCAGTGGTGCCTCAAGAGTGATACAACCCCGTGGCGATTGTGTCACCAAGGATTGCATGGGTAAATCGGCTGTGGTGCATGTGATGGGTCGTACATGGGAATGCGATCCAAAGTCAATAAAGTCTTGTTAGGTACGTTTTTCGGGATCATGTCCTCATGCAAGTGTGACTCAAAGGGGCATGCAGCCAAGCAAGATCTTGATCAGAATGGCTGTGTAGAGATTGAAACGCCGCAAAACTTTGTTGATCGATCCCCCTCATTCATGACAGGAACGCTGTCACATCTGACAAAAGTATCAACCGGAAATGTCCCCTGAATGGAACAGTGAGGGTGGATGCGTTCGCACAAGCAAATGGACCTGTACGTACGATGGTGAACGGACACCGGGCCGTGGTCATCTCGACACACCATTTGGCCGGGCCGGACGGCGCGCACGTCCGTAATAAATTTACCCCCGTGCCTAACCATCACAAAGACATCACTCGGAATTTCAACATTTTCTCGCTCCGGACCCAATCCCCTCTCCTGCTATTCTGCATGGCCTGATCCACGAAGCCCTCCGCCCCGGCCTGGAGTACCTTAGATTTATCGTCGCACTCAAATTCTATGATATTATCTGTGTCGCACTTTTTCCAATTCCCGTACGCGTCAGATTGTGACACCAGACAGACGACCCTCCGTAACAGGATGGCGTAGAGGCGATCTGGACAGGGAAGACCTTCCTCGGGGTGAACATTGAGAACACCAAGTGCGAATTCCTCCAAAACAGATTTGTCGGTTTCGTCGTCGCGATGGATCCCTTGAATCTTGATCGTCTTCTTGGATAAAGGGCATGTGATGACAGCCTCTAGAGAAGTGTAATGAGGGTATCGGGAGGATTTGCCTGGTTCGCTGATGTCTACGGGGACAAACAAAATCTTCATCGGCAAACCGACGTTTGTTAGATGAAGAGGTTCATTCTCAAGCACCCTGACCATCCTCCCTTCGGGTGCGTGCCGTGCGAAATTCACATTCCAGCCCAGGTAAGATTCGGGGGAAGAAGGAATCATGCGCGAAGGATGGATGGATGGCGAAACCGACCGACCGGTCCATAGAAACCATTCTCGTTCGTAACCGACTTCAAGGATGGCTTGGAACAACCTGAAGAAGGCACGTTCCCGACCCTCGCCGTACGCGGTGGAGATGCTGACATTGAATATTCCCATCAGAGAATACGATTGGTCCTCCTCTCTTGTGGTAACTCTTCGAGCGATCCACTCCATCCGCTGCGGCAGGCACGGGTGACGAACCCCCGGGACGAAGTTACGGACGTGATGCATGGTCACACCGGTCGCTTCGCGAATAATGCCGGTGAGAAGTTCGAGCTGGCGGGAAAGGTTCTGGTCGTTGAGCTTCTTCACATCCTCGGGAAGAATCTTATCATGGACGAAATCAGTGAGAGGGTGCCAGTGTTTGGTATAAAATTTGAGGCGGCACGGAGCGAGGAGTTCCTGTAGAGTCCATCCACGTGTGAACCACCGGTCACGGGCGAGGTTGCGGAGGTCGTCCGTTTCGGCAAGATACGCAATGCATATCGCTGCATCGCGGTACCACGAAAACATTGAGCGAATCGATTCGTCCAACTCAGCGCTGCTCGATCTATCGATGCAGACATTGTCTGCCCAAGCAAACTCGGTCTCATACCCCTCAGCAACGTCACAGAAGTTGCGCAGCTTCTCGAAGCTCCGAATATGATCTGCATCGTGGGCACTACCCGGCCGACGAAGGTCCAAACTTGAGAAGAAGCCGTCGTAACCGCGAAAGTCTTGATAGGTGAACTCCCGTCCTTCCCATGTATGAGAGAGGATGGCAAATCGCGTTACTTTCTCGACCCATTTGGCGACAACTTTGTCTCGCAGCAGACGCCGTTGTTTGGGTGTCAACTTAGTAGGCTGAGCCTCGAAGGCTTCGCATTCCTTGCTGGTAATCTTCTCTGCACCAACACGGAGCCTTTCAGAGGAGGTGAGATATTCGGCGACCACAGATCTTTCTTGGAGCTTCCTATCGCGTACGTTGATGAGGCGTAAAGGGAGTTTGCCGAACACACGCGAATAAATCTCCCTGTGCAAGACTTTGAGGAGGTCCTCATCACTGGATCGGTAATCTCAGCGGGGATCCAAGTGATGGTCTGGCCATGCTCACTGATACAAATGCTCGCACTTGGTTCTGTCATGGGATACGCGCGCAGATGTTGGGTGTCCAGAAGGCCTGGGGAAGCATTTCATTGAAAACTTTGAGAATGAAGAGTGGGCGACGTACCACACTGAGGACTGTTTGACTCGTTGATAATCCGTTTCATTCAGCTCGTCCAAGAACGCCGTAGCTGTGTTTCTGTGATGAACCCAAACCCAGTCCTGACTCAAGTCTGGTCATCAATGGATATACTAACCGTGAGGACCCATCGATGGCATGTCTAGACTGATCGGAGCGATTTCTAACCAGAGATGGACTCGCCATCAGTATGTCTCCGATCAACGAACGTGGACAAACTTACGATCCAGACATCGAGTCATCCATGCGCCAGTAGTACAAGCTCGGGCAGTG
>JBBPKF010000065.1:0-20825 GCA_038089175.1 Binderoboletus segoi | reverse complement strand
ATATGGTTCATCATATTTTGGAAGTGGGGTGGGGCATTGGAGAAGCCAAAGAACATGACCTGGGGTTCGAACAGACCTTCCGATGTTATAAACACCACCTTCCATCAACTATCTTTTTCAATGAGGACATTGTTGTATCCCCATCTAATGTCAAATTTCATAAAGAATTTGGCGTCTTTGAACTTGTCAAATAGTTCAGAGATGATCGGGAGGAGATATGCATTTTTGACCGTGTGAGAGTTTAAGTACCAGTAATCTTGACATGGGCAAAGTTTTCCATCTTTCTTCCCTACGAAGAAGAAAGGGAATGCTTGTGGAGATGTCAAGGGGATGATTTTGCTGTTTTCCATGTTTTCCTTGATAAAATCTTTACATGCCTGTTGTTCTGCTGGGTTGAGGGGGTACATTTTCGCAACCTTTGGGACGAACTCGTCATCCGTGACAATAGGGAAGTTGAACCTTCCATGATTTGGGGGTAGTTCTCCCTTCGGTGGTTTATCAAAGACGTCCTTGAAGTCTTTGTATGCTTCGGGGAGGATTACTTCGACTTTCTGGGCATTTTGCACTATTTCTGTTGACAAAGTGACCTTGTTGATAAATGTGGTGAGTTGGTGACACTCCTCCACCATGGGTTCTTTGGTTTTATCTTTAATGAGGAGATTTCCTGTTCTCCAGTTAATGATGGGGTTGTGCTTTTTGAGCCAAGGGTGACCTAGGATGATGTCTTCTTTTCCAAGATCAGTAACATAAAAATCTTGGACATGGGTGTAGGGGGTGGGTCCACAAATGGTGAGTGTCATTTGGGACATAAATTTGATAGTTCCGGCCGTGTTTTCGGAACCATCGGCATTCATAACTAGGATGGCATTTCTCATCCTTCTGAAACCTAGTTTCTTTCTCTGGAGGAAGTCCCAAGAAATGAAGGACCCTGTTGCACCGCTATCGAGTAGTGCCTTTGTGTCGACTTTCTTTCCATTCCCATGCAACGAGATCAAAAGACGAGAAGCCTTGTTCTTGTTGTCCATAGTATACATGGGTGAAAGTGTGACGGTAGGGAGACATTTCGTCAACTGTCTATGCTCCCTCTTTAAAAATCCTGAGTGACTTGCTCTTCTTCAGCTTGCCCTTCTGGGGCTTCTTGCTCAGGCATTCTTTCTTTGAAACAAGTATGTAATACTTTGAGGATCTCTTCATCCAAACTTCCTTTGGTTCAGAGTTGTTTGACATACTCGTCAATGGGGGATGTTGAAATGACACGTTGTGGCGCTGGTCGATATGGGGAAGATTTAGATGATTCGGCGGGAGTTTCTATGGTTCTGACAGTGACCAGCTTTCGGTATGTCAAGGTTTTTCCTTTGTTGTGTTTAGCTGCCCAACAGCCTTGCTTTTTGCATATGAAGCATTTTCGTTCTCTGATGAGCATCGCTCGTTCGTTGGGACGGAGCTTGATAAAGTCAATGTCCATTGCATTTGGGTCTCTGCTATGAGACTGGTAAGAGGAGGAAGAGGATGAATAAAAATTGTTTCATCTGATGTTTCTTGCATGGGTGATATTCGAGTGCATTTCTGCGGCTTTCTTAACCAGCAGTTCCAGTGTGGTGGGCATGCCGTTGACGATGATGGGGTCTTGGATTTCTTTATCCAGACCTGCTAAGAATTTATAACACTTTTCTTATTCATCTGTGATCTTTGCTTTGTCAATGAGGGTCCTCGCCTCAGTGACATATTCTAGGAAGCCATCTTCCCAGTGGTTGTCTTCGCCTTTTTTTTGGTGTTGTTGAAGTCATTCTAATTTGAAATATGCATTTGATACTTGATCCACCAGGAAGAAGGTGGCATCGAAATCTTCCACCATCTTGGTGAAAGTCTTATCTGCCGTGACTATGGCGGGGTCATTGATTTTATCATACCAGTGGTCTGCGAAGGCAGCTTCTTGCCCCTCCGGCATCCTGTTCAATGTGGTACACAGTTTAGTTGTGTTGGCCGTGTACAGAGCGGCGTTTACGGTAAAATAGGCTTTCATGGCCTTCATTCATTGTTGTGCATCTTCCGACTTGCCTGTGAAGCAATCAGAAAGTGTGGCCTTTAGTTCTGCCATTGGAGCGGGTGGGGGTGTGACGAAGATGGGAGATGATGGCAGTGGTGGAGAAGGTGGGTTGGGTGGGGGTGATGGGGAGGAGGATGATTCTTTGGGTTCAGGTGAAGGGGTACAGGCAGAAAAGGACTTTCCTAGTCCTAATATTCTTTTGGTCTTTTCATGGGATTTCGTCCACGAACTTTCCAGGATGTGCGATGATGCGGTTGGGACCGGAGTTCCTGTGGATGCTGATACTAACTGTCCTGTGTATGCACTGGACTTCTTTGGGGTGGGAGCGGGAAGAGGGGAGGCCCAAGGGTCTCGAGATGATCCTGGAGCAGGGATGCGGCAGGGTGGTTTATCAGCTATAGTTGCAAGATATGCTCAGCAGGATGACACCTGTGAGCAAAAGATTCTGTTCTTTTGTTATGCTGCACACAGAGACTTGCGTGTCTTCAACCTTTCCTAGGTTCCACAGCTAATGGCTGGATGACACTCAAGGTGAGAGAGCATCCTATACCAGAGCGAACAAGCGCAACGTGGAAATTACATGTCCACAGGCTTGACGACCTTGATGGACTTGATACCATTCGGTCGATGACAAGGATAGTGTTGTGGCAAGGCAACACATGAGGACACAGCGGCTAGAGATGGCTAGCACCACAAGGTCAAATAGCTAACTTAGGTTGACGAGGCCTAAGAAAGAGACTGCTCTGTTTGCAGGTGATGTACAAAAGAACAGAATGCCAAACATGGTGTGCTGTAGCGACTTAAGTACAGAGAGGGCAGAGTTAAGGGTGGGCATATGGAAACTGATAGAACATTGGGGAAAATGGAAGGTGAGATAAAAGAGATGACTAAAGTGCTGCAGATGACCGAGATCAGGAATATGAAGGAAGGTAGTAGAAAACCGGTCTCTGGAAGGCAGCTATACCCGAGTCAGAGCAGGAAGTAACCATATTGGTAAATGTACAAGAGAAGAGTGAGGCGTAGCATAAGGAAAAGGAGAAACATACTCGCGGCTAGTCGTAACGTGGCATGTCCCCAATTGTCTATGAGATGAAAGTAGTATAACAGGGCTGGTGGTAGAAGGAAGAAGGAAATTTGTAACAGTTTTGCTTTCAGAGAGTTGGTCTTGGCTGCATGAGCCTTGGCTGCTCAAGAGGTAGACTTCAAGCAATCCTTGGCCATGTGGCTGGCCTAACCATGGAGCATGCATAGATTGTTGTTGAAGCAGCATGTGTGTTCTGCTGCAGTGAGCCTGCCATCTTCTCCAAGCTGGGACAATAAGTCCAGCATGAAAGGAGTGGAAGCTCTGAAGGTGCTGGAGTTGGCAGGCTCCCCCTTAGAAGAGCTAAAGGAACTGGCAGAGGGGGCAGATGATTTGTTGGAGGATCTGGGAGGATCAGAGGAATGCTTTGCTTGGTGACTGACTTCTGATTTGTGCTCCCAGTAGTGAGCATTGATGGTGTGGGCAAGCTGACAGAGTTCAGAGAGGATAGGGCTTGCCAACACAAGAAATGTTGTCCTTGATGCAGTCTGGAAGGCCATTGTAGAAGTGGTGCCAGAGGACACCATCTCCATAGCCCTGGACCAGTGAAGCAATTGGATTGAAACCCACAACATGTTGGTTGATCTTCTGACCATCCTTCATGGTCAGTTGATCAAGCTGATGCTTCACATCTCTAACAGGGTCATGCAGTATGAAATTGATCTGAAGCTCTAGGATGAACTCCTGGTAGTCATCCATCCAGAGCAGGTGGAGTACTGGATCCTTCATTTGAAGGAGGTCAAGTTTGAACCATTCAAGTATCATGCCCTTGAGGTAGGACTGGGCAAAATTGACCCTAGTGTGATCAGATGTGAAGGCTTTGGGGCAATTCTGGAAATTGTGTTTGCATTTGACTAAGAAGACCCAGAGTTTGTGGGGGTCCAACCCATCAAACTGGTCTAGTTCTCAGACTTTGGTCCATTGCACAGATTCAGAGGATTTATGTTTCAATGAGCATGCAAGGCCCCAAATTGCACTGGCCAGGTTGGCAAGCATGTCACAAGGGATCTGTTCATCTTCAGAACTGGAGGAGTCTGACTCATCTTTGGAAAGATCAGAGTTGCTGTCAGAGGGGTTGCCTCTGGGCACATCCAGATGTCTGGAGTTTGTTCTATAAATGATGGGGATATGGAAGGAAAGTGATTCAGAGGGAAGTCTTCATCTAAGAGTTCCTCAATGTGTACCCTGGGGGTAGAAGAAAATGGAGGGGCACATGGTTGGGATGTGAAAGGAGCAGTTTATCAGGAAGAGAAGCTCCAGAACTGGTCAATGACTTCTGGACCTCAATGGTTGCTGCCTAGAGCACTGAGGAGATCGTGTTGGGGAGACAAAGGAGCATTGATGATAGTGGGATCTGGTGTTCATAATGAGTGAAAAGGGATGGGAACTCTCTGCAAGTGTGGAGTCTGAATATATTGTTAAGACCATGTTGGATGATCTTTGAGGCAACTCTGAAGGTCCAGAGTTCTGAGGGGTTCAGGACTTGGCTTCACCTTATGTGGTGCACCCTGACAAGAGTTCCAGTGTCCTGGATTTGCAGAAGGTCAGAGTGAGGATGGAAGGTTGTGTCAAACTCAGTCAGACTATCTTCAGGAAACTCTGGAATTCCAGAGTTTGGTTGGGCAGGACTTGGCTTCACTGTATGTGGTGTACCCTTGCACAAGTCCTGGTTCCAGATTTACAGAGCAGAGTTAAGTTGGAGGGTTGAAGGTCAGAGGAAAACCATCAAGGTTCAAGTCAGAGAAGAGATAGTTAAGTTCTGTTGATATTTGAACTGAGATATTTACAGGCTGAAGTATGGGGTTTATATACTACAGAGAAATTGAATGACTAAGAAGTTCAGAGGTTGGGTAGGAGATGTACAGGAGGTGCTGTGGAGCTGTGCTCCACAGTTGACACTGCATGGAGGAGTCTAAGTCACAGAACTAATACTAATACAGGTGAAATGAAATGGAGCATAACAGAATGGAATATAATAGAATGGAATGTAAAGCATAGCATGGATACAAAAGGAAAATGGACCAGAGACGGACAGAGTTGGTATTGAAGTGACATTGGAGGGCTGAAGTTGGACTTGTGGATCCAGAATATGACAGTACTCTCCTTTTAGGCCTGAACTCTTGAAGGCCATTGAGGATCATGTATCCTTGTTGATTCTGCTGGAGTCAGAAATGGAGTTTGAATGAATCTATAAAGTCCAGAGTTGTCCTGGCTTTCCTACCTAGTAACCAACCATGACTGTCTACCCTGACATTGACAAGTGGTTCAATGAACACCTGGCAGAGAACACTAATGATGATGATGACATGCGGGATGTGAAGGCTATATAGGAAGGAGGCAGGCCAAGGTGAAGAAGAAGGAGAAGGCATGGAGGAAGGTGGAGGAGGAGGTGAGGTGATGGATAGAGGAGGCTGTGAGGCAGCAAGCAGCAGCCAAGGTGGCAGCCAGCAAGTGGGTATGTGTTAAGGCCATGTCAGATGATCTCCAGAACTCCAGAACTCTGGAGTTTTGGTCAGATGGGACTTGGCTTCACCTTATGTGGTGCGCCCTTACATTGGGTCTGAGTCCCATATTTGCAGAGCAGAGAGGTCAGAGGTGGGTTGGAGTTGAGCCATCAAGGCTCGGATGAGAGGGGACAGAGGTGAGACTGTCAGGCTAAGTCAATATTTGAGCTAAAGATTACAGAGTATCATATGGAGCATTTATACTATGGAGGGGATGGATGGCTAAGGAGTTTGGAGGTTGGATAGAGTATGTACTGGAGGTGCTGCGGAGCTGTGCTTCTGCAGTTGACACCGCATGGAGGAGTTTGAGGAGCAGAACTAAGATTAATATGGAAGGAATGGAATGGAGGACACAGGAATGAAATGTAATGTCATTGGAATGGAGACGAGTCATTCCAGAAGTGTCCGGAGTTTGGAGGAAATGGTCTGGAGTTGGGTTGGAGTTGGGTTGGAGAAGATCTGGAGGGTCGGAGTTGAAGTGGTGGATCCAGGATATGACAGTATGTCTGAAACAGGGCACTGAGTGAGCAGGACTAACTGGAGCACAGGTACAACCAGTTCAAGCAGAGCAAGGCTCCAGCAAGAGGAAGGTGTGGGCAGAGCCAGTGCCAGAGTACTGAAGGTGTGAGGACCAGGGGCTGGAGTATATCCTCAGTCCCAGCAAGTCCACATCATGTGAGGCTTGCCACAAGGCCAAGGCCAAGTGTGAGCAACCTGGCAAAGAGAAAGCAGAAAGCAAGAGAAAGAAAAAAGTGGAGAGTCAGAGCAGCCACCAAAGAAGGTGAGATTGGAGGAGCCAGAGAATGAGGAGGAGTAGATGACTGGGTGCAGTGTGCTCAGTTGATTGTGGGGGCAGTCCAGAAACTCTGGGACATTGTGAAGAGGCAGAATGGGCTCCTGGAGGAGCTTGTTTACTTGAAGACAGAGGAAGTGTATGGAAGGGAGGAATTGGAGAGCAAAGGAGAGCTAGAGGAGGGAAAAGTGGAGGAGGTAGAGGAAGAGCTGGCAGCTCTGGAGGATGAGGCAGCAGGAGGACTGCCAGAGTTCAGAGTAGAGGACCAAACATAGTGTAGTGCAGCCACCTGTTCTCTTTGACTAAATGTATGGTGTGTTGACTAGATTAAGCAGAGTGAGGTCTGGGCTTCTCTGAATACCAGGAATGGAATTCTTCGATGAGTTCCAAGATGTGACCAAGCTCAGTGGCAAGGAGCCAGGATGTTTCTTTGTTAGTTCCTTCATAGCCAGACTATCTAACCAGATACAGCAGCTTGCAGTTCTGTCATCTGTGATCTATTTTGAAGTCAAGGTTTTCAGAGATTTCATACTCCAGTTCTCCAATGACTTGACCAGAGATGGAGGTCATTGGATGTGATGAGGGATGGTGTTCAGGGTGGCAGATCCAGCTGGAATACATAGAAGATCAGACATATGGACTTCATGGTTTCTGAAAGCCAGAGTGTGAAAGACAGGGAGCCAGCTTGGGGTAGGATAGAATATGGTCCTAGATTCTTTTCAGAGAGTTTTTTGTATGGACATGTCAAGTGGAAGTACTTAGCTTTCATGAAAACCTGGTTACTGACTTTGAAGTCTGACACTGAAGTTCATCTGGCATCCATGGGTCCTTGATACTGTTCCTGAGTGGCAGCTAACTGCTGTCAGAGGAATTTGCAGAGGGAGTCAAGGTCTATGGAGTACTCTCAGGCTTGAGCAGAGGTCAGGTCTCATTCAGGATGGACAGTGATGTTGGGGTAGTAACCCATGTTAGCAAAGAATGGAGAGACACATGTGGAAGCATTCAGAGCATTGTTGTACATGAACTCCACAAGGGGCAGGAGAGTTATCTTGCTGGTTGTTGCAATAGATCTGAAGGTACTGTTCCAAGGTTTGATTCATTTGCTCTGTCTGACCAGTACCTTCTGGATGGTAACTGGAGATGAAGTGGAGCTGGATGTTGAGAGCCTTTCTGAGGGAGCAGAAGAAGTATGAGATGAACTCCAAGCCTCAATTGGAGGTGATATGTGAGGGGACTCCATGTTTGAAGAAGACATGGAGGAGGAAGAGTTTGGCCAACTCTGGAGATGTTACCTTGTCATTCATCAGGATGAATATGCATTGCTTGGATAGATGGTCTATGATGACAAGGATGGCAGTGTGTCTGGAGGAGATGGGGAGTTATTCAATGAAGTCTATGAAAATTGAGTTCCAAGGCTTCTTGGGAATGGGGAGTTGTTTGAGGAGCCCATATGGCTTGTGTCTGGGGACCTTGGCATGGGCACAGGCAGTACAGGAGGAGACATATTCCTTGATGAAGGTCCAGATGCCCAGCCAGGCATATTCATGGCAGATAAGTTCTAGTGTCCAGTTTTGTCTGGAATGTGGAGAGCAGATGATCATGCTTATACCGGAGAACATGGAGACAGAGGTCATTGGCCTCAGGGATGTGGATGCAGTCATCCAGGCATAGAAAGCCTTTGGAGTCAGTGATCCAATGTGAATTGGAGGGTTTGGGGGTGGACAGCTAGATGGACACAATGGGGTTAGAATCCTTGTTTTGAATGTTGTAGTTAAGCTCTGGAGTGGAGAGGATGTGGGAGTAGAATGCAATGGGATGGAGGTCTTCATCTGGGCACCAGAGGGAAAGGATGCTGGCAATGGCATAGTCAGGGGTGTCAGTCTCAATGATTAGTGGGGTGTTGGAAATCCAGTGAGTGAGAATTGGGGCAAAGGTGAAGGTGTCTTTGAGATGCTGGAAAGCAGAGCAACATGTGTTGTTGAAGTCCCATGGAGTACCATTGTGAGTGGGGCAGGTAAGCAGAATGACCATACTGGAGTAGTCATGGATGAAGTCATGGTAGAAATTTGTGAATCCGAGGAAGGATTGGATGTCTCAGACTTTCTGGAGCTTCGGCCAGTCTTGGATGGCTTTCACTTTCTCTGGGGACATGAACAGTCTGGACAGGGAGAGCTGGTATCTGAGGTATTCTGTGGAGTCCACATGAAATTTGCATTTTTCCAGTTTGGCATAAAGTCTGTGTTTCTGGAGTGGCCAAAGAACTTCATGAACATGCTCTTTGTGGGATGCACAGTCAGTGAAGAAGATGAGAATGTCATCCAGGTATATGATCATGGAGACATTGAGGAGATCTGTGAAGATAGAGTTGACAAACTGCTAGAAAGCTGCAGAGGGATTGGTGAGTCCAAATGGCATGATGAGCCATTTGTATGATCTGTAGTGTGTTCAGAAGGAAGTCTTCCATTTGTTGCCTTCAGCAATGCAGACAAGATGGTACACATGCTGGAGGTCAAGCTTGATGTAGATCTTCATGCAGCTTTGAGCATCTAGGAGATTGGAGATGCAGGGGAGCAGATAGTAGTCTTTCTTCATGATCTTGTTGAGTCCTTGGAAGTCAATGCAAAGGTGGAGTGAATCATCCTTCTTGTGGACAAAGAGGACTGGAGTGGCATGAGCAAAAGATGACAGGCAGATAAAGCCCATGGAAAGGTGTTCATCAAGGAATGCTCAAAGGGACTCAAGCTCAGATGGGAAAAGAGAGTAGGTGGTGCCTATTGAAGGGGATGCACCTTCTTCCAGGTCAATCTTTAGATCAAATGGGTGAGGTGGAGCAAGGGTGAAAGCCTTGCTGTTACTGAACACATCCATGAAGTCATGATACTCTGAAGGAACTCCAGAGAGATTGACTGATTCAGGAGCAGTGGAAGGAGAGTGAAGATTGCTCTCCTAAGGGCAGGGTTGCAGACTGAACTGCATGAAGCCCTCTAGATGATGGGTGAGTGTGAAGGCCAGAGCACTAATGAGCACAATTGGCAGAGTCTTGCAATCATAGAAATGTGGTGGATCAGAGAGGACAGGGTCAGCATAGGAGTAAGGGACAGAGGCTGTGGAGATGAGCTGAGGGTTGCAGGCATGGCTTGTCCAGGTGAGCAGAATGAGATACTGTTCAAGACCCACTCAATGAACAGATTGTAGTGGGTGAGCCAGTTGTGTCATAGCATAAGAGAACAAGAGTCATTCAGTGGAGTGACATAGAATGTTGTTGGAGTGATGTCACCAGTTTCTAAACAGATGAAGAGGTCAATGGTTTGAGTGTTTGTGGAGTTTGAGGTTCTGTCGAAGGGACAGAGTTGAAGCAGAGAAGGGGAGTAAGGGGAAAGTTCATGTGTATTGACAAATTCACTATCTATGAAACAATCAGAGGAGCTGGAGTCTAACAATGTGGGAAAGAAAGGAATGTCATGTGATATAAGAGAGATGGATGGCATAAGAGATCTGGGCTCACAAAGAGCAGACACATTGAGTCAGATCTCCTTTGGAGCACAGGAAGAGTCAATACAACCTCCAGTTCATGCAGAGTCATCAAGGCTGCTGACTATTTTTTTGCCTCTGAGGAGGCCTCTGATTTAGCTTCTGGAGTTGCAGTTTTGGTTGGATGAGCCTTGGCTGCTGTTATATCCTGGATTCACAAGCCCAACTCCAGCCCTCTGATGTCACTCCTATATCAACTCCATCCATCTCCAGTCCAATTTCCTTTTGTACCCATGCTATGCTTTATGTTCCATTCTGTTATGCTCCATTCCATTTTATTATATTTTATTCCATTCTATCTGTATTAGTATTAGCTCCACTACTTAGACTCCTCTGTGCAGTGTCAACTGTGGAGCACAGCTCTGCAGCACCTCTGGTACATCTCCTTACCTGACCTTTGAACTCCTTAGTAATCCATCTCCTCCATAGTATATAAACCCCATACTTCAGCCTGTAAATACCTTAGTTCAAATATCAACAGAACTTGACTACCTCTCCTCTGACTTGAACCTTGATGGTTCTTCTCTAACCTCTGACCCTCTGACTTATTCCACTCCATAAATCCAGGACCAGGACTCATGCCAGGGCACACCACATATGGTGAAGCCAAGTCCTGTCCAACCAAACTTCGGAGTCCCAGAGTTTCCTGTAGTTAGTTTGATCTGAGTTTGATAGTATATTTGAACTCTCACTTGCAACAAAGTCCATGCATCCCAATGGTCATCAGAGTCACTCAAGCCTGCACATGGGCCATCACCAATGCCCCTTCATCTCCCCATTATAATCCCCTGAACACCCTTGACAACAGTCACTGAGGCCCAGACCTCATCAAACAATTTTATAGTTTCTTCACTAGACAAAACCCTGGTTCCACATCCCAGGGACCACCTCCTCTCTCAGAAACCCCTACTTCCAGAGCTTGTATTGAGGAGCTTCTGAATGACCCCAGCACTCCACACACTTCACCCCCATTCCATACTCCAAGTAATCACAGCAATCCCAGAGATCTGGATGAGCCTGGAGATGATTTCTCTGATGGCAATTCCAATTTTCAAGGGGGTGACTTAGATTTCAAATCCTTTGGAGATGAGCAGATTCCATGTGACACCCTCACCAATCTGGCAAATGCCATCTGTGGCCTCGCTTGCTCCTTCCACTGCAAACCCTTCAAAATCTTGCAGTGGACCAAAGTCCAAGAATCAGACCAGTTTGATGGGATGGAACCCCACAAATTCTGGGTCTTCTTGGTCCAATGTGAACTAAACTTCCAAGATTGCCTCAAAGCCTTCACCTCTGACCATGCCAAGGTCATGTTTGCCCAGTCCTACCTCAAGGACCTGGTGTTAGAATGGTTCAAACCAGACCTCCTGCAAATGGAGGACCTGTGCTTTATCCATTGTGGATGGACAACTTCAAGGAGTTTGTCCTCAAGCTCCAAATCAACTTTGGACCACACAACCCCATCAGAGATGTGGACCATCAACTCAATCACTTGGCCATGAAAGACGGTCAAAAGATCAACAAATATGTCATAGAATTCAACAGGATCACTTCACAAGTCCAGGGCTAAAGAAATGGTGCCCTCTAGCACTATTTCTACAATGGCCTCACAGACCATATCAAGAATGAGATCTCACATGTTGGAAAGCCCTCCATGCTTGTAGATCTCTGTCAACTCACTCATGCAATTGACATGTGCTACTGGGAGCACAAGTCAGAACTCAGTTGCCAGGCAAAGTCTTTCCCCAACCCTCCAAAGTCTGACAAACCCTCTGCCACCTCTGCTGGCTTCTTTGGCTCCTGCAAGGAGTTCAAGGAAAAATCTGCCAGTATCACCAGTACCTCCGGAGCATCTGCTCCTCCTAAGCCAGACTTGTTATCCAAGCTTGGGAAAGACAGAAAGCTCACCATGGCAGAGCACAAGCACCACTTTGACAACAACTTGTACATGTTCTGTGGTCATGCCAACTACATGGCCAAAGAATGCTTGAAGTCTACTTCTTGAGCAGCCAAGGCTCATGTGATCAAGACCATGACTCCAGAAGCTAAACTGGAGGCCTTCTTGGAGGTGAAAAAATAGTCAGCAGCCTCTGTGACTCTGCACAGACTGGAGGTTGTGTTAACTATTTCTGTGCTCCAAAGGAGATTCAACTCAATGCATCCACTCTTTTCAACCCCAGATCCCTTATACCCTCTGTCTCTCTGATATCATATGACATCCCTTCCTTTCCCACATTGTTAGACTCCAGCTCTTCTGATTGTTTCATAGATAGTGAATTTGTCAATACACATGGACTTTCCCCTTACTTTGTTTCTTCACTCCAACTCCATCTTTTCAACAGAACCTCAAATTCCACAATAACTCAAGCCATTGACCTCTTCATTCACTTTGAAACTGGTGACATCACTCTAATGACATTCTATGTCACTCCACTGGATGGCTCTTGTTTCCTTGTGCTAGGACACAACTGGCTCACCCACTACAATCCATTGATTGATTGGGTCTTGAACAGTATCTCATTCCACTCACCTGGACAAGCCATGCCTGCAACCCTGAGCTCATCTCTGCAGCCTCCATCCCCTACTTCTATGGCTGACCCTGTCCCCTCCAATCTACTGCATTTCTCCAACTGCAAGGCTCCACCAATTGTGCTCATCAGCACTCTGGCCTTCACACTTGCCTGTTGCTTAGAGGGCTCTGTGCAGTTCAGTCCGCAACTCTGCCCTCAGGAGAGCAATCTCTGCTCTGCTTTCGCTGCTTCTGAACAAGTCAATCTCTCCAGAGTTCCTCTGGAGTATCACAACTTTGTGGATGTGTTCAGCAAAAGCAAGGCTTTCACTCTTGCCCCATACTGCCCATTTGATGTAAAGATCAATCTGGAGGAAGGTGCATCCCCTCTGATATGCACCACCTACTCCCTTTTCCCATCTGAGCTTGAGTCCCTTTGGACATTGATGAACATCCCTCCATGGGCTTTATCCACCCATCATCCTCTGCTCATGCCACTCTAGTCCTCTTTGTCCACAAGAAGGATGGTTCACTCCACCTTTGCATTGACTTCTGAGAACTTAGCAAGATCACAAACAAAGACCACTATCCACTCCCCCACATCTCTGATCTTCTAGATGGTCTGAGCCACGTGAAAATCTACATCAAGCTTGACCTCCAGCATGTGTACCACTTAGTTCACATCACCAAAGGCAACAAATGGAAGACTTCCTTTTGGATGCACTATGCATCATACAAAGGCTTGTCATGCCATTCAGACTCACCAATACCCCTGCAGCTTTGCAGCAGTTCATCAATTCTATCTTTGCAGATCTCCTCGATGTCTCCATGATCATATACTTGGATGACATCCTCATCTTCTCTTCTGACTGTGCATCCCACAAAGAGCATGTCTGCAAGGTTCTTTGGCAACTCTGGAAACACAGACTTTATGTCAAACCAGAAAAATGCGAATTCCATATGGACTCCATGAAATACCTTGGTTACCAGCTCTCTCCATCTGGACTCTTCATGTCCCTAAAGAAAGTAAAAGCCATCCAAGACTGGCCTAAGCCCTGGAAGGTCCAGGACATCGAATCGTTCCTAGGATTCACAAACTTCTACTGTCATTTCATTCACAACTACTCCAGTATGGTCATTCTGCTTACCTGCCTTACTTGCAAGGGTGTTCTGTGGACCTTCAATAATGTGTGTTGCTCCACCTTCCAGTGTCTGAAAGATACTTTCACCTCCACTCCCATTCTCACCCACTTGATCCCTGATGCCCCACTAATCATTGAGACTGATACCTCTGATTATGTCATTGCTGGCATCCTTTCCCTCCAGTGCCCAGATAAAGAAGTCCAGCCCATTGCCTTTTACTTCCACACCCTCTCCACTCTGGAGCTCAACTATGACACCCATGACAAGGAACTGCTTGCCATCCATAAGTCCTTCCAGACTTGGCAGCACTATCTTAAAGGTTCCAGCACTCCAGTTGATGTTGTCACTGACCACAAGAACCTAGAGTACTTCACCACTATGAAGCTCCTAACCCACCAACAAGCCCACTGGTCAGAGTTCCTCTTTCAGTTCAACATGGTTGTCTGTTTCCACCCTGGACACTTAGGCACAAAACCCAATGCTTTCACTAGATGTTGGGATGTCTATCCCAAAGAGGGAGATAGGGACTATGCCCATGTCAACCCTCACAATTTCCACCCCATCTTCACTCAAAAGCAACTCACTGTGTCCCTCCAAGTGATGTATCTAGCAGCTCTGATCCTCTGGGCTGGCTCACTGTTTGACATTGAAGCTTTCCACAGTGATATCCTCTCCACACTCTCCTCTGATTCTATTGCCTCCATCCATCTGTTTACCCCTGAACCCTCCAACTCCTGTTGAACCATTGACTCTGAAGGCTTCCTATGACTGGACAACCATATTTATGTCCCCAAGGTCAATGACCTCTGTCTTCATGTCCTCTGGTACAAACATGACCATTCACTCTCTGGACATTTTGAACAGAATCTAACCCTAGAACTGATCTGCTGTTAAACTAGGGTCAGACTATCTCTGGGAAACTCTGGAACTCCAGAGTTTGGTCAGACAGGACTTGGCTTCACCATATGTGGTGCACCCTTGCATGAGTCTGGGTCCTGAATTTATGGAGTGGAGTTGGGTCAGAGGGTTGGAGGTAAGTCATCAAGACTCAGACAGAGATAGATACTGAAGTCTAGTGGGTTGAGTTGATTTGATATTCAGACTGAGGTATGTACAGACAGAATACAGGGTTTATATATGGAGGGGAAATTGGATTAGTAAGAAGTTTGGAGGTCAGGTAGGAGATGTGCTGGAGGTGCTGTGGAGCTGTGTTCTGCAGTTGATACTGCATGGAGGAGTTTGGGGAGTGGAACTAAGATTAATACAGAAGGAGTGAAATGGAATGTAATAAAATGGAACATAATGGAATGAAGAGCATAGCCTGAGTAGAAAAGGAAATCAGAATGAAGATGGGACAGAAGTGGAACGGAGTTGTCTATTATGGGTCAGAAGTGGTCAGAGTGGACTGGAGATGGGTGCAGAGAACTGGAGTTGGTCCAGGATATGACAGTATCCCCCTTTTAGGCCTGAACCCTTGAAGGCCTTTAGAGGTGCACATGATGTTTGTTGAAAATGCCAGGGTCAGAATTGGAGTTTGAACAGTCATGGCCCTATAAGAACCAGGTGTCCATTTGGATTGTTCATCTACCATCTTTCACCATGTCTGCATACTCTGACATTGCTACTTGGTCTGAAGACCATCTTGTGGAGTGTGCTGACAATGACAATGACTTATGGAGTGCAAAGGCTGCCAAGAGAAGGAGGTGGATGAAGGTGAAGAAGAAGAAGGAGCTGCAGAGGAAGGTGGTGAAGGAGACATGAAAGAGAGTGGAGGAGAAGGCCACAAGGAAGCGGGCTGAGGAAGCTGCAAGGCAGAGAGTGGTGGAAGAGGTGGAGCAGAGGGTGAAGGCTGAGGTGGCCAAAAAACTGATGTGTTCGTGGTAAGACATAGGTGGGCAGGGCTGACCTAAACATAGGCACAATGAGTGCAAGTGGAGCAGGGCTTCAGCAAGGGGAAGGGTTGAGCAGAGGAATTGCTGGAGTGCTGGAGCTGTGAGGAGTCAGGACTAGAGTGTGTCCTTGCTCCCAGCAAGTTCACTGCATGTGTGGCTTGCTGTGATGCCAAGGCAAGGTGCCAGTGGCATGGGAAAGAGAAGCTGGGACGGAAACAGAAAAAGGGGGTGAATGAAGAGAATCAGCCAAAGAAGAAGGTCTGCTCAGAGGCAGGTTCAGAGGCAGTCCAGAGGGCATGCTCAGAGGAGTCAGAGAAAGGGAAGGGTGAGATGAGAGCATGCACCTGGGAGATCATTGGAGCAATCTGGGAGCTCTGGGAAACAGTGAGGAGAAACTCAGTGTGTCTGGACACCCAGAACATGCTGCTTGGGCACCTGGTAGAGCTAAAGGCAAAGAACATATATAGGTGGAGGGCAGAGCTGGAGAGGTCAGAGAAGGGATCAGAGGCAGAGGGTGAGGGAAGCAGAGAGGAGAATGAGGATGAGGATGAGGACATTTCAAAGGGAGAGGAGTCAGAGGTGGAGGAGGAATTGGTGGGGTTGGCCAAGGAGATGTCCAGAAGGGTCACCAGGTATCAACCTTGGGGCATGGTGACAGATGCCATGTGGGCAGAAGTTATGGCTGGAGATAAGACAGATGGAGAGGATGCCATGAAGATGGAGGCTGGAGCTGTGGAGGCCAGCATGGAGGGTGGAGTGGCAGAGGCAGAGTAGGGTATGGCTGCATAAATATTTCCATGAAATGTAAGGTTTTTTCATTCAGGAAAAGTGGAATGGTGTCTGGACTGAGCCAGAACAACTGGGAATGGAAGATGGACAGAAGGCAGAGTAAGTAAGTGAATGTATTGACTTGGGCATAGCCCTACCCCCCTCTTTGGAAGAGACATCCCAATGTCAAGTGAGGGTGTCAGGCTGCTGGAACCCAGCATGTGGAGTAATGGAGATGAAGTGAAGAGTGAGCTCCAGAGGTAGAACAAAGAGGACAGGGATACATGGTACATTGAAAGGACCAGAGTCAGCTGGAGGTGAAAGGGCTGGAGGCTGTGGGGGTGAGCTCAGATGTGCAGGCATGGGCTGTCCAGTGAGCAGAATATAATACTGCTCACATCCCTATCAATCAACAGATCATAGCAGGCAAGTCAGTGGTTTCCTGGCACAAGAAACAGGAGCCATCCAGCAGAGGTGACATGAATGTCAACAGATGATGACCAATGTTGAATGAAGTGAAGAGAGGAATGGAACAGGGTGGGGAAAAGGAACTCTGATGTGTCCTAGCACAAAGGAGGTAAAATGTGATGGAAAGCATGAATGATTCAGGAACTGAGGGTATGACAGATTTTAGGAAATAGAAGGAACAGATGCATTGGATCAGGTTTTCTTAAGGGCACAGGATGAGGCAACACAACCTCAAACCTGAGTGGAGTCAGAGGATATTGCCTATTTGTTTACCTTTGAAAAGGCCTCCAGTTTTGCTTTCAGAGTTGCAATCTTAATTGCATGGGCCTTGGCTGCTTGAGACATGAACTTTAAGCATTCTTTTGCCATATGGCCCGCCTGTCCACAGAACATGTAGAGATTTTTGTCAAAGTGGTGTTGGCACTCAGCTGCTGTGAGCTTTTTGTCTTCTCTGAGCTTGGACTCAAAGTTCAGCTTGAGAGGGGTGAATGCTTCAGAGGTACTGGAGTTGTTGGTGGACTCTGCAGAGGGGCCAGAAGAACCAGCAGATGGGGAAGGGTGTTTACTGGGATGTTTCAGGGGGTTGAAGGAGCACTTGGTGGTGCAACTGATTTTGAATTTATACTCCTGGTAGCAAGCATCAATGGAGTGTGCAAGGTATTGGAGTTCTGTGAGGGTTGGAAGTTTTCCAACATGAGAAATCTTGTTCTTGATGCAGTCTGGGAGGCCATTGTAGAAGTAGTGCTGGAAGGCACCATCTCTGTAGACTCGGACTAGGAATGCAATCCTATTAAACTCAACAACATAATGATTGATCTTTTGACCATCCTTCATGGTCAAATGGTCTAACTGATGCTCCACATCTTCAACTGGATTGTGCAGGCTGAAGTTGGTTTGGAGCTCAAGGATGAATTCCTTGAAATCATCCATCCAGAGGAGACAGAGCATAGGGTCTTCCATCTGGAGCAGGTCCAGTTCAAACCACTCCAGAGCCATTTCCTTCAAATAGGACTGGGCAAAGGTGACCTTAGCATGGTTGGATGTGAAGACTTTTGGATGGTCTTGAAAGTTGAGTTTGCATTGAACCAGGAATACCCAGAGTTTGTGGGGTTCCATTCTGTTAAACTGGTCTGGTTCCCAGACTTTGATCCTTTGTGATGTTTTGGAGGTCTTGCAGTGGAATGAGTGTGTGAGGCCACAAATGTCATCTGCTAGATTGGTGAGCATTTCATGCAGGATCTGCTTGTCTTTAGAAGGATGGAAATCTAGGTCTCCTTCTTGGAAACTGGAATTGTCATCGGAGGGTTCTCCTCCAGGTTCATCTGGATCTCTGGGATCACTGTGATTGTTCAGAGTGCAGAATGGGGGCAGGATGTGTGGAGGGGATTCTTCATCCAGAAGTTCTTCAATACAAGCTCCAGGTGTGGGGGATTGTACAGGACAACGTGTTTGGGATGCTGAGACTGAGATACATCTGGCGGAGAAGCTGTGGAACTGTTTGATGAGTTCTGAGCCTTGACAGTTGTTGCCAAATGTGCTGAGGGGATTGTAGTGGGGGAACAGAGGGGTGTTAGTGATAGCCTGAGTGTGGGCCCATGTAACTTTCTTCATTATCAGTGTGTGGACTTCACTGCAAGTGGCAGTCTGAATATACTGTTAAACTAGGGTTGGACTATCTCCAGGAAACTCTGGAACTCCAGAGTTTGGTTGAACAAGACTTGACTTCACCATATGTGGTGTGCCCTTGCACAAGTCTGGGTTCTAAATTTATGGAGTGAAGTTGGGTTGGAGGATCAGAGGTGAGTTATCAAGATGGAGATAGACACTGAAGTCTAGTGGGTTGAGTTGATGTGATATTCAGACTGAGGTATGTACAGACAGAATACAGTGTTTATATATGAAGGGGAAATTGGATTAGTAAGGAGTTCAGAGGTCGGGTAGGGGATGTGTTGGAGGTGCTGCAGAGCTGTGTTTCACAGTTGACACTGCACAGAGGAGTTTGAGGAGTGGAACTAAGATTAATACAGAAGGAATGAAATGTAACATAATGGAATGAAAAGCATAGCCTGAGTACAAAAGGAAATCAGAATGGAGATGGGACAGAAGTGAAGGTCAGAAGTGGTCAGAGTGGACCAGAGATGGGTGCAGAGAACTGGAGTTGGTCTGGGATATGACATCTGCCAAAAATACATCTGGCTGGGCATCTGAACCTTCATCAAAGAATACATTTTCTCCTGCACCTTCTGCATCCATACCAAATTCCCCAGACATAAGCTCTATGGGCTCCTGAAACAACTCCCTATCCCTGAAAAGCCATGGAACTCAATCTCCATGGACTTCATCAAACAACTCCTCACCTTCTCTGGACATACCGCCATGCTTGTCATCATAGACCATCTATCCAAGCAATGCATATTTATCCCAACAGATGACAAGGTAATGTCTTCAGAGTTGGCCAAACTCTTCCTCCTCCACATCTTCTCCAAACATGGAGTTCCCTCTCACATCACCTCCAATCAAGGTTTGGAGTTTGTCTCCCATTTCTTTCACTCCCTCAGAAAGGCTCTCAACATCCAGCTCCACTTCACCTCCAGTTACCATCCAGAAGGTAACAGTCAGACAGAGTGAATGAACCAAACCTTGGAACAGTACCTTTGGATCTATTGCAACTACCAGCAAGACAACTGGTCTGAACTCCTGCCCCTCACAAAGTTCACATACAACAATGCTCTGAATGCTTCCACAGGTGTTTCCTCATTCTTCACCAACAAGGGTTATTACCCCAACATCACCATCCATCCTGAACAAGACCTGACCTCTGCTTAGGCCCAAGAGTACTCCATAGACCTCAACTCCCTTCATGAATTCCTCTGACAGGAGTTAGCTGCCACTCAGAATTGGTACCAAGGACCCACAGATGCCAAATGAACACCAGTGCCAGACCTCAAGGTTGATGACCAGGTTTTCATCAGAGCTCAGTACTTCTGCTCGATGCATCCATTCAAAAAACTCTCCAAGAAGAATCTAGGACTGTACTCCATCATAGCTCAAGCTGGCTCCCTTTCCTTCACCCTCTGACTTTCAGAAAGCATGAAGTCTGTCCATCCAGTCTTCCATGTCTCACAACTAGAATCTGCTACTCCCAACACCATCCCCAATTGCATCCAATCACCTCTGCCTCTGGTTGAAGTTGACAGAGAACTGGAGTATGAGATCTCTGAAATCCTCAACTCCAAGATAGATCACAGATGATGAAACTGCAAGCTGCTGTATCTGGTCAGATGGTTCAGCTATGAAGGAACTGACAATGAAACATCCTGGCTCCTTGCTACCAAGCTTGGTTATGCCTCAGAACTTGTCAAAGAGTTTCATCTCCAGTACCCAGACAAGCCTACTCTGCTTGATCCAATTAACATTGCCATACATTCCATCACAAAGTACAGGCAGTGAGACTACACTATGCTATATTTTGTTCCCTACTCTGGACTCCGGCAGCCCTCCTGCTGCCTTATCCTCCAGATCTGCCAACTCCTCCTCATGGCCTCCTCCACTGCTCACCTCCACTGCTCCTGCTCTGCCTTTCTCTGCTCCTTCTTCTTCTCTGCCTTTCTCTGCTCCTCCTCCTTCTTCACCTTGGCCCACCTCCTTCACTCAGCAGTCTTAGCATTCCACAGGTCATCATTGTCATCACTGTTTTCCTCCAGGCATTCATTGGACCAAGTGTTGATGTCAGGGTAGGCAGACATGATGGTAATTCCTAAGAAAGTATCACACAATCCTCTGGACTTTATAGATTCATTCAAACTCCATTTCCAACTCCAGTGAAATCAACAAGGACACATGATCCTCAATGGCTTCAAGAGTTCAGGCCTAAGAGGGGATACTGTCATATCCCAGATCCACAAGTCCAACTCCAGCCCTCCGATGTCACTCTAATACCAACTCCATTCATCTCTGGTCTGATTTCCTTTTGTACCCATGCTATGCTTTACGTTTTATTCTGTAATGTTCCATTTCATTATGCTCCATTCTGTTACATTCCATTTTATTACATTACATTACATTCTATCTGTATTAGTATTAGCTCCA
>JBBPKF010000063.1:3111-19485 GCA_038089175.1 Binderoboletus segoi | reverse complement strand
ATGTTTCCTAACAAAGTTCCAGGATATGAACAATCCAGTAGCCCCACTGTCAAGAAGGGCTTTGGTGTCAACTTTTCTTCCATTCCCATGGAGCATGATGAGAGGTTTCATAGCTTTGTTGGTGTTACTCATGGTGTACATGGGAGATAGAGTTATGATAGGGAGTGAGTCTGTTGACTTAGAATGCTCCCTTCTTAAAAATCCAAGGTAGACAGCTGCTCTGCAATTTCCTCAGCTTCCTGAGTTGGCATTTCATCCTCAAAGCACGTGTGGAGGACCTTCAAGATTTCTTTGTCTGAACTTCCTTTAAAACAGAGGGCTTTTACATATTCTTTGATAGAAGACTTGAGAATCTCCTTCAGCATCCTCAGCTGGTACACTGGCAGTTTCATTTCTAAGGAGCAAGTGGCAACATATGGCTTACATTCCTTTCCCTTTCCTTTCTGGTGATTGGATGTGAAGCATTCCTTACCCACATTTCAAGGGTTCACACCAATTGGCAGGAAAGGCATTGGAACAGGGCAAACACTGTATTGACATCAGATGAAAGACACTAGGAATCTTCTGTGGTTGTGCTGAACACCTGGGGAAACACCTTGCAAAGCCTCACTAATTCTCACTCAGTGTTCCCGCTCCCCACTTGTCTCCATTCCACCTGTATCATCTGCATGTCCGACGAACACATCACCACCTCTTGCCCTTCCTACATTTGCCCCTACTGCTGTCAATGCGGCCCTGGCCACTTAGAACCCAACTGTCCTTTTTGTTAATGTGGACATTGCCGAAGAAGGGGGCACATCGCTGACAACTGCCCTTTCCGACAGGGAGAACTATCCCACCTGGGGAGCGAGGATGATGAACCTCCATCTTCAGAACATGAGGAGGGAGTTTGAGCTTCAGGTATGGACCCTCACGGCTAGAGGGGGGGTATTGTTACAATTTTATCTTTCTCATGTTGTCGTGCCTCATTTCCTCCTGATTATTATTGCTCTTCATCAAGTTCTACTTCTACTTTGGCTTGCCTTCATCATGCTAGGACTCAGACCACTCCTCTAAGTATCATCTCTTTACTGATACTTCGTGTCCCCTATCCTCCCATCCGATACATCGGTCTATATGTCATTCTGTATTAGTCTGTGCAGCATCGGTTTGTCATTCACCTTCTATTAACTTCCACTGCATTCCATGCTGCACGTTTCATGACTCATCATTACTATTTCATTAGTATATAGTCTCATACCTTTTGTTCTGCATCCAGGAAGGATTGGGAATGGTAAATGCAGGGATGAAGATTCCCATTATTGTTGGACTGGAGGAGCACACTCCCTGAGGCAACTAAGGATGTGTTGGTCATGATGAAGAATAGTTTGTTGACATCTGACATTCTGAGTATGAGTTCTGACATTATGATGGACTGGAGCTTTCAGAAGGCTTTCTCCTGTTTGTTATTTCAATGCCAGTTAACCAAGGATTTAGTGAGGTTGATCAATGGTTAAGTGATGTTTGCATAATTGGGGATGAATTTCCTGTAAAAATTGCAAAATTCTAAAAATGATCTGACTCCTTTCACTAAAGTGGGGGGTTTTCATTCCTGTATGGCTTTAACTTTGACCAGGTCAAGATGGATGGTCCCTGTGTGTATGATAAGTCCTAGATATTCCATATGGTCACTCTCAAAAGTACACTTGAAGAGTTTGAGATAGAGTTTCTCTTTGTGGAAATGTTCTAAGACACAATGAGTTCTTTTTCAGTGGGTAGGGAGATGAGACAATGTTATAGCTAAGTCATCCATGTATATGCTTAACCATCCTTCTGCTATCATGTCATGGAAAAGGTGGTTCATTATTGCTTGAAAGTAAGGAGGAGTGTTGGAGAATCTGAAGAACATAACTTGAGGTTCAAAGAGTCTTTCTGGGGTAATGAAGGCTGCTTTCCATTGGTCTTGTTCTTGAATAAGGACATTGTTGTACCCCCATCTGATGTTGAACTTAGTAAAGATGGTGGCATCTTTGAACCTGTCTATGAGATTGGAGATGAGGGGTAGCAGGTAAGCATTTTTGATGGTATGCTCATTCAGATATTGGTAGTTCTGACAGGGTCAAAGGCTTCCATCTTTTTTTGCTACAAAGAAGAAGGGGGCTGCCTGGGGAGAAGAAGATGGCACAATTTTTCCTTTTTCAAGGTTTTCATGGATGAAGTCTTTGCATGCAGTGAGCTTGAGTGAGTTCAGCAGATTGATTTTTGCTACTTTGGGAATGAATAAATCCTTTGTGTAAATGGAAAAGTCAAATTGTCCTTGAAGTGGGGGTAGCTCTCCTTTCAGCAGTTTATTGAATACGTTGGCAAAGTCTTTGTAGTGGGTTGGGAGGGTAGTTATTGGCTGGGAGTTTGATTGGGTGATGGACATGGAAATGGTTGTGCAAGCAAGGTATTCATCCAAGTGCTCACAGCTTTTAATGGTCATTTGAGTGGGTTTCTGCTCTTCCAGGTAGAATTTTCCTGTTTGCCAATTGATAATGGGATTTATTTTCTTCAGCCAGGAATGTCCAAGAATAATGTCCTCTTTTCCTAGGTTAGCTATGAGGAAGCAGTGTACAGATATGATGGGTGTTTTTCCTGGAACCATGAATTTTCTTGTGATATAATAACAGATGATTCCTCTGGCATTGTCAGTTCTGTTGACATTTCTTGCTAAAATGGGTTGTGAAAGTTTGAAGAAAGAGATTTGATTTTGGCAGGTGAATTTCCAGGAGATGAAGCATCCTGTGGCTCTGCTGTCAATGAGGGCCAACATGTCAACATTTTGACTTCATATGTTCTGGAAGGCAATGGGAATATGCATTGATTGTCCTTTGGTTCTAGATACAAATATGGAAGCTAATTGATAGAGAGGAGGTGTTGAATTTTCTACTCTCCACTTGAAAAATCCTTTGAGACTATCTTTGTTACACAGGATGCAATGCAATCTTGAACTAGTGTGCCAAATCAGATCTGGACTTCCTAAGGTTTGGAAGTTGCTGCACTAATGGTACTTTCAGAGGGTTGAAGTTACAGTTCCTGCAGGCACTCAGACAAGGATTCTGTGCACCTGAGATTGAGGAAGACTGCATGATAATTGCACAGATCAAGCTAGGTAACTAAGATGCAAGACATGGGGTTTTTTACTCTGATTATTGAGCATGGACCACAAGTTGAAAAAGGAAGTCATGAGTCATGAAACATGCAGTAGGGAATGCAGTGGAATGTGATGGAAGGAAAATGACAAACCCACATTGTGCTGATCAAGAAGGAATGACATATAGGCTGAGATATCAGATGGGATGGTTAGGAACATGAAGTATTGATAAGGAGACAATACTTAGAGGAGAGGCCTGAGTCCAAACATTATGAGAATAAGCCATAGTATCAAGAGGATCTGATGAAGGGCAATATTAATAAGAAGGAAACAAGGAGCAACAACATGGAAAAGGTAAAATTGTAACAATCTTCTTTTCTTTGCCTTCTAAACAGGTTTGGAGGACCTGCATGATTTGGTTATGGGGGATTCTTTTCTCATTTTGGAGATGTTGTATATAAGATACCAGCAAGTTGCCCACGTTTCTGCTGGTGGATGGTTTGGTGGTGGTAGCTTTTACATAGGTGGGATGATATGTCGATCACAGATTTCTGAAAGGTGATTTTTCTTTAGAGTGGTTGGAGGACCAGCATCTGCTTTTCTTGCAGATGAAGCATTTCTTTTTGTGAAGAAGGGAGGTTCTTTCCTTGAGTTTAAGATGAACAAAGTTGATGTCCATTGTGTTAGAATTCCTAGTGACTTGATGGGAGATTGCTGGTGCAAAGAGTTGCCTTTCTCTTCTGAGGGCTCTTGCTCTGGCATTCTGGATATGGAAAACGATGGCTTTGTCCACCCATTCTTTGATGGTGGTTGGCATGGGTAATATCATGCAAATTGATTGAAGGATCACTTAACTCAACCCATGAGAGAAGTAGTGGATCAGGAATTGGTCATCAGTAATTTTGGCTTGGGCAGCAAGATTCTGGAATTCAACTAGGAATTCCTGAAATCTGTCTTCTCCAGTTTTCTTGTCAGTGAAGTTATTCTGGTGGAGGGTCACCAATTTCCCTTGAGCAGCATATTCCATGTCATATGGATAGAAGGTTTCAATGAAGTTGGCAGTAAATTTGACATAAGTTTGTCTGCAGGTGCTATGTTGGCATCTGTTATGCAGGATGCAACACAGTCTTGAACTAGTATGCCAAAGTCAGGTCTGGACTCTCAATGGCAGAGACATCTCTGTACTAGTTGGGGTTTCTCCTCAGGTTGAGAGTTGCTTCTGCGAATGCGACAGATAAGGATTCCGTCCACTCGAGTTTGAGAAAGACTGCATAGTAATTGTGCAGATCAAGCTGAGTAACTACAATACAATGCACATTCAATGCCCCCGAAATGGAATACCTTGACATGGTTATCAAAGAAGGACATGTCTGCCTTGACCCTCACAAAGTCAAAGCTATTGAGGAATGGAAACTGCCCACCATGGTCAAAGGTGTGCAATCGTTTTTAGGATTTTGCAACTTCTACTGGAAGTTTGTATCAAATTACATGGACCTGGCTCAACCCCTTAATGACCTGATGAAGAAAGAACTCCCTTGGAAGTGGGAGAACAAGCAACAGCAGGCATTTGATGCCTTGAAGAAAATCTTTATCTCACAACCTGTACTACGAATACCAGACTCTACAAAACCTTTCACTATTATGACCGACACCTCCCTGATAGCATCCAGGGGTGTCCTCCTGCAAAAAGACGGCAATGGAGAATACCATCCATGTGCCTACCACTCCCAAACATTCATCAATGCCGAACAAAACTACAACATCTATGACAGGAAACTACTGGTGGTATTGCATGCTCTGAAAACATGGAAGCAGTGGAACAATCAGATGATTATATTCTGCTAGATCTCCTATGACTTCTCCTCCATCATCCTGACCTTCTTCCCCTTCTCCTCCTCCTTTACCAGGACCAGGATCTTCTATTGCTGTAATTCCTCCTCAGTCTTTCCCACCTATCATGGCAGAAATTAAAGCTGCTCTTCCAGAGCCATTCTCAGGCAAGTCAGAGGATGCTCAGAGATGGATGAAGGCTATGAAAGCCTACTTTACTGTTAACACTGTTGTTCCTGCAGGATTTCAACAAACTTTGTACCATGCTCAATCAGATGGGTAGTGGAAGAAGTGACATGTTTGCTGAACACTGGTATAATAAGATTGCAGATGCCAAAGTGGCCACCACTGACAAAACCTTCAATGGAATGGTCGAAGACTTCAATGCCATGTTTTACCCCATTGATCAAGTGTCCAACATGTGCTATTGCTTGAACCACCTTAGACAGCACCATTAAAAGAATGACACTGGAGAATGAGACAAAATTGACATAACCATCACTACTAAACTTGCTCAGTCCACCTCTGATAATCCCTTCATTGCAAACATACTCAATTCTCTGTCACAAGGATTCTCTCTCCTCCCTCATGCCTCTCCCACAGATTGAATATACAATGATGGCACACTATATTACTGAAACAAGCTTTACATTCCTAACTCATTGCACAAGGACCTTGTAGCTCACTACCACACATCAGCAGCATTCAGACATGGTGGGATCTTCCAAACACAATCATCCATCATGAAAGACTGCTGGTGGCCTGGCATGTCCACATTCATCCAGAAATATGTCTTAGATTGCCCAACCTGCCAAGCAAACAAAGTAAACACCCATTCTACTGCCCCACCACTCTCTCCTATCCCATCTTCATGCACTTGCCCATTTCAGCAATTGTTTGTGACAAAATTTAGGGGTCCAAGCCACTCGAGGTGATGGCAAAAAGCACTGTTCCATATAGCTACAGTATGCATACTATGTTCAGTATGATTAAGTAAGGCAGTGTACTAACTGCAGCAAGTATGATCTCCAACACACCCTGTCAAATGAGATGTGGTCCATGGATACAGTACTACTAGGCACAGCAAATGATTAATGAGAATGTAAGGAGGGGAATGGAAGCAGTTAGTATGATGAGAGTGAGGACATGTCTGAGTTGGAATGACAGTGTGCAAGGTTGGCCTTTTTGAGTTTTGGAGCTTCCTTGTCTGTCTCCTCATCAGGGCTGGGGGATGGGCAGTCTCCAGCAATGTGGCCAAAGCTGTGACATTTGAAGCATCAGGTCTTTCTCTCTGAGTCATGCTTTGACTTGCCATGGGAGCAGTGTGTCTGTGCAGCACTGAATGTGGTGGTGGAGGCAGAGGTTGATTGCAGATGGGATTCCTCATTCAGCATCTGGGTGATGACAGAGCTGATAGTAAGGTCATTGAGGAATATTGAGCCAATGGTGGTGATGAGTGAGAAATATTCAGTGGGGAGACCATGAAGCAAAGTCACAATTACAATTGTTGCAGGAACTTCAAATCTGGCACCCTGGAGTCAAAAGGCAAGATCTTGAACTGATGCAACCCAGGAGTGCATTGACTGGTCAGGTCCTTTTTTCATCATTGAGAGTTCATAGAGCATGGCAAAGATGTGGCCAAAACCACGGGACTGGCAGATATGAGCAAGGTCATTCCAGATTTCTTTGGGATTGTTGGACTCAGCACAAGCATGGAGAATTTGAGAGGTAGAGAGGTAAAGGATAATTTTGGCCCTCACAAGCTGCTGCTTGCAGGTAAATGATTTCACTGCCTTAAATAAGGATCCATAGGTGGGCCTTGTCTCTACTCCACTGACTACATCCCAGAGGTCTTGCTCATCTAGTAGAGCCTCCATCTGCATGCTCCATTCAGCATAATTTGTGTTGTTCAATTTCTCAAACACAAGTTTTAAGGATGACATGGTGGAAAGAGGGTAGTACTGACTAATTTATAGATGCTAGCTTATCTCTGCAGGAATACTGGCTGGTTTCAAGGTACTAGCTGACCTACAATGGGCTGAATTCAAGGCTCTAGCTGGCCTATGACAGACTGAATTTGAGGCTCTAGCTGGCCCATGATGGGCTGGATTCAAGGCTCTAGCTGGCCTATGATGGGGGTGGCTAATCAATCAAGTAAGTGAAGACACAGTGGTCTAGCACTCAGGGCTCATAACCTAACAAAATTCAGGGGTCCAAGGCACTCAAGGTGATGGTAAAAAGCACTGTTCCATATAGCTATAGTGCACATACTACATTCAGTATGATTAAGTAAGGCAGTGTACTAACTGTGGCAAGTATGATCTCCAACAGTTTGTGGATCTCATCACTGACCTTCCTCCTTCAGGGACCTATGACTCTGTCATGGTCATGATAGATCATGGACTCTCAAAGGGGATAATATTCCTCCCTTGCAATAAAACAATCAATGCTGAGAGAGTAGCTTCCTTATTTTTCAGACATATCTTCCCTGTTACAGTTTTATCTTTCCCATGTTGTTGCTCCTCATTTCCTTCTTATTGTTATTGCCCTTCACCAGATTCTATTAGTACTTTGGCTTATCTTCATCATTCTCAGACTCAGGCCTCTCCTCTAAGTATCATCTCTTTATTGGTACTTCATGTTCCCCACCCTTCCATCCAATATCTCGGCCTATATGTCATTCAGTATTCATCAGTGCAGTAGCAGTTTGTCATTCATATTCTATTAACTTCCACTGCATTCCATACTGCGCATTTCATGACTCATCACTTCCTTTTTCTACCTTGTGGTCTGTGTTTACAAATCCCCAGTATAAAGTCTCATGTCATGTATTGTAATTACTCAGCTTGATCTGTGCAAATATCACACAGTCTTTCTCAAACTCAGGTGCACAGAATCCTTGCCTGTCACATTCACAGAAGCAACCCCCGATCCCAACAAAAGCATCACTAGTACAGTGACATCCCAATTTTAGGGAGTCCAGATCCAACTTTGGCATACTAGTCAAAGACTGAGTCACATCCTGCATAACAAAAGATCAAGCTCTTCCCCAAGCAACAGCCATTGTGCTGTAATTGCCCAACATTTCAAACCCCCACAGAATATCAGGTAGATTAACCCTTCCTTGGGCTAACCCGTATAAAGATCCTAGGACCCCTCATTGACAAAGGTCCCCTAACAGACAACTACCTGCCCTTACATCCCCTGAGCCAGAAGATATTGAGGTAGATATCCTTGAAACTGCCCAAGCCTCACCTATTGCCACAAATCAACCCTTGGAGTCACTAGTTGCCACACTAGCAGCACTGCCCAGGGTCCCACCTGCCCTACACCAGAGAATTGCCCTAGGACCCCCTGCCCAACCGCTGTCCTTGCCATCAAGCCAACCCCAAAGTCCACCTGCCATCTCTCAGCCTGCCATGGCCAAAAGAAAAGCTGGTTATCCCAAAGAATTCTCTGCTGAACTGGAAGATACCAACCGATGGATCAAACAGATGACCTCCTGGTTCAAAATGAACTCTCCTCTCTATGATGATGACAAAGCCAGAATTGCAGTAGCATGTAGCCACCTCACCAAGAAAAACAGAAAAACTTTTACAGAGAAATGGCTGGATATCTCTGCCGACCCAAATATGGCACCCACAGACAAAACTTACAAAAAATTCATGACTAACTTCACTGAAACCTTCTACCTGTATGACATGGAATCCACTGCTCAAGTTAAACTCACCACCCTCTTCCAGAATGACTTTGCCAATAAGAAAACTGGAGAAGATGGCTTTCAAAGCTTTTTGGTTGAATTTCAAAATCTCACTGCTCGAGCCAAGATCACTGATGACCAATCTCTCATCCATTACTTTTCTCGTGGGTTAAACAAGTCTATCGTTCAACCAATTTGCATGATGTCCCCCATGCTGATCACTATCAAAGAGTGGCAGGACAAAGCCATCATTTTCCATACCCAGAATGCTCAAGCCAAAGCACTCCAAAGGGAGAGACAAATCTTCACCCCGACCATCTCCCATTGTGTTACTAGAGACCTGAATGCTATGGACATTGACTTTGTCCACCTCCAACCTGAGGAAAGAACCACCTTGCTTTGGGAGAAGAAATGCTTTGTATATAAGAAAAATGGATGTTGGTTGTCTAACCACTCCAAGAAGAAATCCTCCCAACCGACATATTGGTCTACCCAAGTAAGAGCCTTTGCCACTGAGTCTGTTACAAATTTCTCTTCTTCTTCTCCTGATCATACTACTCCTCCACTTCCTCGTTTCCTCAGACACTTGGGTATGCACTTGGTTATCCATAGCCATGAGTACATTCCTACTCTTTCTCATGCTACAGTTACTACTTTTGATATACATCTACCGATATGGATACTTCCCACAATGACTCGGATTTAGCTGCCTTCTGGAGACCAGTTTCTCTTACATTCTTTCATGTTCCATATCTCAGTCATCCGCAGCACTTTAGTCATCTCCTTTATATCATCTTCTGATTTCTCTGTGGTTCCATCTGATTCCATATGCCTACCCTTATCTCAATGCTCTCTGTACTTAAGTCATTACCATGCACTGTGCTTGCCATTCTGTTCTTTTGTACTCCTCCTGCAAACAGAGCAGTCTCTTTCTTAGGCCTCATCACCCTAAATTAGTTATCTTGACCTTGTGGTGCTAGCCGTCTCTAGCAGCTGTGTCCTCGAGTGTTGCTGAGCCACGACACCTTGTTTGTTAGTCGACTGAATGGTATCAAGTCTGTCAAGGTCATCGAGCCCATAGAAGCGTAATTCCTACATGCACTTGTTCGCTCTGGAATAGGGTGCTCTCTCACCTTGAGCATCGTCCAGCCATCAGCTGAAGAACCCAGGAAGGGTTATGATTGTTACACAAGTCTCTGCTGCAGCATAACAGAGTCATCCTCCAGTAGAAGTCCCAGAAACTCCCTTATCACCTATATTCAACACCTTTGAAACGAAAAAGGAATTCCCCATGATTAAATCATGCAGGTCCTCCACACTTGCCTGAATAATGAAGAGAGGGAGATCAACCCGAAGGATTTTCTGAAAGGAGAGTAGGAAAGTCAATGCCTCCTCTCCATCACATAGCTTCCGTATTTGTATCTAGAACTGAAGGCCAATCCATGCACATCCCTGTCACCCTTCAGAACAAACAGAGCCAAAATGTTGATGCATCTGCCCTTATTGATAGTGGAGCAACAGGTTGCTTCATCTCCTGGAAATTTGCCTGACAACATCATATCCCCTTTTCCAAGTTGTCTCAACCAATCCTCACTAGGAGCATGGATGGGACAGACAATGCAGGAGGAACAATTTGCTACTACTCCACAAGAAAAATCACCATTTCTGGAAACACACCTGTCACAACCACCCATTGATTCCTTATTGCCAACCTAGGAAAGGAGGACATTATCTTGGGACACCCATGGTTGAAGAAAGTGAACCCTATCATCAACTGGCAAACGGGAGAATACTACTTAAACAAACAACTATTAAACCAAACAATCCTGGAAGAATGCGAACACCTTGATCAATATCTCACCAAAACTACCATCTCCACCTTCATCGCCCTCCAAACACCCCCTGCTGAAACAATTCTTCCTGACCAATACAAAGGCTTTGCTGACATATTCGAGGAACCCCAAAAAGGAGAACTGCCACCCTCCTGAGGACAGTTTGACTTCTCCATCCTAACCAAGGATTCATTCACCCCAAAAGTGGCAAAAATTTACCCACTTAACCCCTCCGAACTTTCTGCATGTAAGGACTTCATCCAAGAAAACCTAGAACAAGGAAAGATCACACCATCATCATCCCTCCAAGCAGCTCCCTTCTTTTTTGTAGCAAAGAAAGATGGAACTCTTCATTCCTGTCAAGACTATAGATACCTGAATAAACATATGGTCAAAAATGCATACCCATTATCCCTCATCTCCAACCTTGTCAATCAATTCAAGGACGCTACTATTTTTACCAAATTCGACATTAGATGGGGATACAACAATGTTCTCATTCAAGAAGAGGACTGATGGAAGGTCACATTCATCACCCCAGAAGGACTCTTCAAACCTCAAGTCATGTTCTTCAGATTTTCAAATGCTCCCCCCCACTTTCAAGCAATGATGAATCACCTCTTTCAAGACATGATAGCCAAAGGATGGTTGAGTATCTACATGGACAACTTGGCCATAGCCTCCTCCCATCTCCCCACACACTGAGACAGGACACGACACATTTTGGAACATTTTCACAAAGAGAAACTTTACCTCAAGTTGTCCAAATGCACCTTTGAAAGCAACCATATGGAATACCTCAGTCTGATTATACATGCAGGAATGGTCCACCTGGACCTAATCAAAGTTAAAGCCATACAAGACTGGAACCCACCCACTTCCATAAAAGGGGTTTGGTCATTCTTGGGATTCTGCAATTTTTACAGGAAATTTGTACCAAACTATGCAAACCTTGCCTGACTGCTTATCAACCTCACTAAAGCAACTGTCAATTGGCATTGGGGTGATGAACAAGAAAAAGCCTCCTGCACCCTTCAATCAATCATGACATCAGAACCCATACTTCATATGCCTAATGTAAACAAGCCTTTCTCTATCATGACCAACACATCCCTAGTAGCATCAGGAGAAGTACTCCTCCAAGCTGATGATAATGGTGACTTACATCCTTGCACCTACCACTCCCAATCTTTCCTTGATGCAGAATGAAACTATAACATCTACGATCAAGAACTTCTGGCAGTGATTCACGCCTTAGATACCTGGAAACATTACCTTCGTGGAACTGGACATCCAGTAACAGTTTTAACAGATCACAAAAACTTAACCTATTTCTGTCAACCCCAATACCTTAACCAACAGCAGGCCAGATGGCTCATGTTCTTACAAGACTTTGATCTGCAGTTTACAGCCATCTCTGCAGCAAAAGTTGCCCCAGCAGACACCCTTTCCCACTATTCTTACCCAGCAACCATCTCTGACAATGAAGACATCACCCTCCTTCCAAAAAACCTTTTTATTCAAACTCTTGATTGTGCTATCACCACCAAACTTGCTCAGTCCACCACCAATGACCCATTCATCACAAAGGTACTCAACTCTCTATCTGAAGGTTCTTCCCTCCTCCCTCATGCCTCCCCCATGGATTGGAAATACAATAAAGGTACACTCTACTATTGAGATAAAATTTATGTTCCTGGCATGCTCCACAAAGATCTGGTGGCCCATCACCATAATTCCCCCACATTTGGCCATGGGGGAATCTTTTGAACTCAATCATTGGTCATGAAAGATTACTGGTGGCCTGGATTGTCCACTTTCATCCGGAAGTACATCCAAGGTTGCCCAGTGTGCCAGGCAAACAAAGTAAACACTCACCCCACAACCCCACCGCTCTTCCCTATCCCATCCCCATATACTCATCCTTTCCAACAGTTATCTGTGGATCTCATCACAGACCTTCCCCCCTCAGGGGGCTATGACACTGTCATGGTCATGGTAGACCATGGACTCTCGAAGGGGGTAATATTCCTTCCTTGTTCCAAAACAATCGATGCTGAAGGAGTCGCCACATTATTCTTCAAACACATCTTTCCTAGATTTGAATTACATGAAAAGATAATTTCTGACAGAGGACCACAATTTGCCTCCACATTCTCACAAGAACTAGCCCAACTCCTTGACTATGATATTGCTCTATCCACTGCCTACCATCCTCAGACAGACAGACAAACTGAAAGAACCAATCAGGAACTTGAAACCTATCTCTGCCTATTTTGCCAACAAAACCCTTCTGCTTGGACAGACTTCCTCCCTATAGCCAAGTTCTGCCACAACTCTGCTGTTCATTCTTCTACTAAATCAACCCCATTCTATCTAATGATGGGATACGAACCTAGGGCTTATCCACCAATTGGCAAAACCTTCCTTTCTGCTCTGGAAAAATGTCTATCCCTCCTTGATTCAGCCAGAGAAGAAGCCAATGCAGCACATCAAAAAATGTGCCTGGTAATCAAAGATCAGATCAACTCCCACTTTAAACCATGGAAACAAGGGGACAAAGTGTGGCTAGAAGCAAGGAATCTATGCTTCCCAGGATCCCACCCTAAACTCTCAGCTTGAAGACATGGACCCTTCCTCATTGAAAAGGTTATCTCCCCTCTTGCATACAAACTGAAATTACCCCCTATGTGGAAGATTCACCTGGTGTTCCATGCATTGCTCCTCTCTTCTTTTGTTCAAACGAATGAATTCAGTATCCCGTTCCTGGAATCACCCCCTGTGGAGATAGATGGCAATTCCGAATATGAAGTGGAAGCCATTCTAGGACACAGAGGCTCCAAACATTGTCAGCAGTTCCTGATCCATTGAAAGAGATATTTATCGGCAGAAAACACCTGGGAACCTGAGTACAATCTAGACCACTCTTCTGCCATCCTTCATGACTATAAAATCCACCATCCCTCCACCTTCCCACCATCTCCACCATGACACTTAAAGGAAATGAACATCACATCATCTTAGGAATTCTCCTTCTCACTGTCCTCATCCTAGTTATCACAGTAATCATCATCAAAACCGTATCACTGACATGACTTCTCCAAACCCATCCTCATGTCCCTCTTCATCTACAGCCATCTCTACACAAACTCCCGAAGTACTACCACACGCATCCAATATTGTCAACTTAAACCTTTCCCTCCAAACCAATCATCTTCCACCCTTCGAACAATGCCTTATATTTGGGGCCTTTCTTCAATACACCCCCCTTATCCTCCAGATTGAAAACAACTCCACATACCGCTCCTCTCATATTCTACCCAGATTAGTTCATATTTATCTCACCTACTGTTCCCTACATCTAGCTTTCGATTTCGCTTCCGATGATATCAACTTTCCTGCTGCCGAAGTACTCCCATCCACCCTTAATTGCCTTTGCAACCAAACACTGGACACCTTGTATGACAAAGGTCTGGGAATGATCATTGATTCCCTTGACCCTACTTCAGTTCATCCCTATCTACTCCCCATCCTTCTCACTCTCTCTCTGGCTGACATTAACAATTACTTTATGGAAGACGCAGCTGCCTCTCTTTGTTGCCCCCTCATCCCTACTCCCACCACCTATTCACTGGTGGAATGTATCACTGAAATGGCACTCACTCCCATGTCTACACTCCACACCAACTGGCAAGGAAAATGCAGAAACAGAGCCAATACTGTGTTGACCTCTGAGGAACAATGCCTTGAAGCCTCAGTGGTCAAGCCTAACACCTGGGGAAATGTACTACAGAGTTTCACCAATTCTCGCTCAGTCTCCCCCCTTCCCACCTGCATCTCTTCGACCTGTATCATTTGCATGTTGGGTGATCATGTCACTATTGAGTGCCCTTCCTATGCCTGCCCCTATTGTCGCCAGCATCACCCTGGTCATTTAGAACCTGATTGTCCCTTTCAACAATGCAGACATTGCAGACAAAGGGGCCACATCATCAATAATTGCCCTTTCTGACTGGGGAGCCATCCAACTTGGAGAGCGGAGATGATGAACCAGCATTTTCTGAGCATGATGAGGGAATTTAAGCTTTGGGTAAGGTCCCTTGTGGCAAAAGAGGGGGTAATGTTACAGTTTTATCTTTCCCATGTTGTCACTCCTTGTTTTCTTCTCATCGTTATTGCCCTTCACCAGATTCTATTAGTACTTTGGCTTATCTTCATCATTCTCAGACTCAGGCCTCTCCTCTAAGTATCATCTCTTTATTGGTACTTCGTGTTCCCCACCCTTCCATTCAATATCTCAGCCTATATGTCATTCAGTATTCATCAGCACAGTAGTGGTTTGTCATTCATATTCTATTAACTTCCACTGCATTCCATACTGCGCATTTCATGACTCATCACTTCCTTTTTCTACCTTGTGGTCCGTGTTTACAAATCCCTAGTATAAAGTCTCATGTTGTGTATTGTAATTACTCAGCTTGATCTGCACAAATATCACACAGTCTTTCTCAAACTCAGGTGCACAGAATCCTTGCCTGTCACATTCACAGAAGCAACCCCTGATCCCAACAAAAGCATCACTAGTACAGTGACATCCCAATTTTAGGGAGTCCAGATTTGACTTTGGCATACTAGTCAAAGACTGAGTTGCATCCTGCATAACATTCCCCAGATTCGGCCTACACAACAAGATAATCTCTGACAGAGGACCACAATCTGCATCAGCATTCTCTCAGGAATTAGCTTGACTTTTGAATTACAACATCTCTCTCTCCACAGCCTATCACCCACAGATGGATGGAAAAATGGAGTGAACCAACCAGGAACTCGAAATGTATCTCCACCTCTCCTGCCAACAAAATCCCTCTGCATGGACTGATTTCCTCCCTATTGCCAAATTCTGTCACAACTCTGCAACCCATTCTTTCACCAAACAAACTCCATTTTACCTAATGATGGAATATGAGCCAAGAGCCTATCCACCAATAGGCAAAACCTTTCTCCCTGCCCTAGAAAAACACCTTACTCTTCTTGATTCAGCAAGAGAAGAAGCCAATGCCACCCATCAAAAGATATGCCTAGTAATGAAAGATTGCATTAATTCCCACTTCAAACCATGGAAACAAGGGGACAAAGTATGGCTAGAAGTGAAGAACTTACACTTCCCTGGATCACATCCCAAACTATCAGCCAGAAGACATGGACCCTTCCTCATCAAAAAGGTTATATCTCCACTTGCTTACAAACTGAAATTACCTCCAACTTGGAAAATTTACCCTATATTTCATGCTTCACTCCTTTCCTCCTTCACACAAATGAACAAATTCAGAACCCCATTCCTTGAACTGCCTCCAGTGAACATAGATGGTGACTCAGAGTATGAAGTGAAAGCCATTCTGGGACATAGAGGCTTCAAACACTGCTGATAGTTCTTAGTCCAATGGAAGGGATATTCTTTGGCAGAAAACACCTGGAAACCTGAATCCAATTTGAACCACTCTGCAGCCATTCTCCTTGACTACAAAGCCCACCATCCCTCCATCTTCTTACCACCATCATGACACTTAAAGGAAACAAACACAACATTGTTCTAGACATCCTACTCCTCACCATTCTGATCCTCTGTGTCACAGTAATTGTTGTAAAAACTTTATCACAAACATGACTTCCCCAAACCCATCTTCTCACCCAACATCCCCCACTGCTGTTGAAATACAAACCCTGGAAATACTTCCACACACTTTCAACATCATAAACATGAACCTTCCACTCCACATCAACTGCCTTTCATCTTTCAAACATCGTCTTATGATAGCAGCCTTCCTTGAGCATGCTCCTTTCACATTCCAAATTGAAAATACTCAAATTTACCGTTCTTCCTGTATTTTACCCAGATT
>JBBPKF010000062.1:0-20926 GCA_038089175.1 Binderoboletus segoi | reverse complement strand
TCGGGGGAGAGGTAGTCAAGTTTTGTTGATATTCGAACTGAGGTATTTACAGGCTAGAGTACGGGGTTTATATACTACGGAGAAAGCGGATGACTAAGGAGTTCGGAGGTCAGGTAGGAGATGTACCAGAGGTACTGCGGAGCTGTGCTCTGCAGTTAACACTGCACGGAGGAGTCTAGGTAGCAGAACTAATGCTAATACAGATGGAATGGAATGGAACGTAAGAATATGGAATGTAACAGAATGGAGTGTATCGCAACGGAATGGAACGTTAAAGCATAGCATAAATACAAAAGGAAATCGGACCAGAGTTGGACGGAGTTGGTATTGGAGTGACCTCGGAGGGTTGGAGTTAGACTTGTGGATCCGGGATATGACAGTATCCCCCTCTTAGGCCTGAACCCTTGAAGGCCATTGAGGATCACATGTCCTTGTTGATTCCACCAGAGTCGGAAACAGAGTTTGAACAAATCTATAAAGTGCAGAGTTGTCCTGGCTTTCCTGCCTGGTAGCCAACCATGACCATCTACCCCAACATCGACAAGTGGTCCAATGAACGCCTGGCGGAGGATGCCGATGACAACGACGACCTGTGGGATGCAAAGGCAGTGGAGCGGAGAAGGCGGGCCAAGGTGAGGAAGGAGGAGGAGGCACGGAGGAAGGCGGAGGAGGAAGCGAGGAGGCAGGCAGAGGAGGCTGCAAGGCAACGAGTGGCGGCCAGGAGACGGGTGCATCCAAAACAATGCGCCGAGTGAGCGGGACTGACTGGAGCACAGGCACAACAAGTCCAAGCGGAGCAAGGCTCCAGCAAGGGGAAGGCGTGGGCGGAACCGGTGCTGGAGTGCCGGAGGTGTGAGGACTGGGGGCTGGAGTGCACCCTTGGTCCCAGCAAGTCCACCTCATGTGAGGCTTGCCGTGAGGCCAAGGCCAAGTGTGAGCAGCCTGGCGAAGAAAGGGTAGAAAGAAAGAGGAAGAAGAAGGCAGAGGGCTCAGAGCGGCCACAGAAGAAGGCAAGGTTGGAGGGGACAGAGGAAGAAGAGGAGGCGAACAATTGGGTGCAGTGCACCCAGATGATCGTGGAGGCAGTCCGGGAACTCTGGGATGCCATGAAGAAACAGAACGGGCTCCTGGAGGAGCTCGTCTACCTAAAGGTGGAGGAGGTCTATAGAAGGGAGGAATCGGAGAGCGAAGGGGAGCTAGAGGAAGGAGAAGCGGAGGAGGTAGAGGAGGAGTTGGCGGACTTGGAGGACGAGGCAGTGGGAGGGCTGCCGGAGTCCAGAGTCGAGGAACAAGTAGCGTAGTGTAGTCTTGCCGCCTGTACCTCATGACGGGAATGTATGGCATGTCGACTGGGTCAAGCGGAGTGAGGTCCAGGCTTCTCCGGATACCGGAGATGGAATTCTTCGATGAGTTCCAAGGCGTGACCAAGCTCGGTGGTGAGGAGCCAGGATGTTTCTTCGTCAGTTCCCTCATAGCCGGACCATTTGACCAGATATAACAGTTTGCAGTTTCTCCGTCTGCAGTCTATTTTGGAGTCAAGGATTTCAGAGATTTTGTACTCCAGTTCTCCGTCGACTTTGACTGGAGGTGGAGGGGATTGGGTGTGATTGGGAATGGTGTTAGCAGTAGTGGGTTCCAGTTGAGAGACATGGAAGACCAGATGGACAGACTTCATGGTTTCTGAAAGCTGGAGGGTGAAGGATAAGGAGCCAGCTTGAGCTATGATGGGATACAGTCCTAGGTTCTTCTCGGAGAGTTTTTTGAACGGATGTGTCAAGCGGAAGTACTTAGCCTTGACGAAAACCTGGTCACCGACTTTGAAATCCAGTGCCGGAGTTTGCTTGGCATCCGCGGGTCCTTGGTACCATTCCTGGGCAGCAGCTAACTCCTGTTGGAGGAATTCGTGGAGGGAGTTGAGGTCTATGGAGTACTCTCAGGCTTGAGTGGAGGTCAGGTCTCATTCAGGATGGATGGTGATATTGGGGTGATAACCCTTGTTGGCGAAGAATGGAGAAACACCTGTGGAAGCGTTCAGAGCGTTGTTGTACGCGAACTCCACGAGGGGCAGGAGTTCGGACCAGTTATCTTGCTGGTAGTTGCAATAGATCCGAAGGTACTGTTCCAAGGTTTGGTTCATTCGCTCTGTCTGACCGTCACCTTCCAGATGGTAGCCAGAAGTGAAGTGGAGCCAGATGTCAAGAGCCTTTCCGAGCGAGCGGAAGAAGTGGGAGACGAACTCTGAGCCTCAATCGGAGGTGATGTGTGAGGGGACTCCGTGTTTGGAGAAGACATGGAGGAGAAAGAGTTTGGCTAACTCCAGAGATGTTACTTTGTCATCTGTCGGGATGAATATGCATTGCTTTGATAGGCGGTCGACGACGACTAGGATGGCAGTGTGTCCGGAGGAGGTGGGGAGTTGTTTGATGAAGTCCATGGAGATCGAGTTCCATGGCTTCTCGGGAATGGGGAGTTGTTTGAGGAGCCCATAGGGCTTATGTCTGGGGACTTTGGCACAGGTGCAGGAGGTGCAGGAGGAAATGTATTCTTTGACGAAGGTCCGGATGCCCAGCCAGGTGTATTCGCGTTGGATGAGTTCTAGTGTCTGGTTTTGTCCAAAATGTCTGGAGAGCAGATGGTCGTGTTTGTACCAGAGGACACGGAGACGGAGGTCGTTGGCCTCGGGGACATAGATGTGGTCGTCCAGCCGTAGGAAACCTTCGGGGTCAATGGTCCAACAGGAGTCGGAGGGTTCGGAGGTGGACAGATGGATGGATGCAGTGGGATCGGAGGGGAGCGCGGAGAGGATGTCACTGCGGAGCGATTTGATGTCAAATAGCAAGCCAGCCCAGAGGACCAGAGCTGCTAGATATGTCACTCGGAGGGACGCAGCAAGTTGTTCTTGTGTGAAGACGGGGCGGAAGTTGTGAGGGTTGATGCGGGCGTAGTCCCTATCCCCCTCTTTGGGATAGACATCCCAGTGTCTAGTGAGGGCATCAGGTTTTGCGCCTAAGCATCCGGGGCGGAAGTGGACAACCATGTTGAACTGGGAGAGAAACTCCGACCAGTGGGCTTGTCAGCAGGTCAGGAGTTTCATTGTAGCGAAATACTCCAAGTTCTTGTGGTCGGTGACAACGTCAACCGGAGTACCGGAACCCTCGAGGTAGTGCTGCCAAGTCTGGAAGGACTCATGGATGGCGAGCAGCTCCTTGTCATGGGTGTTGTAGTTGAGCTCTGGAGCGGAGAGGGTACAGGAGTAAAAGGCAACAGGCCAGACTTTGTCATCTGGGCACCGGAGGAAAAGGATGCTGGCGATGGCATAATTGGAGGTGTCAGTCTCAACGATTAGTGGGGCATCAGGGACCCAGTGGGTGAGGATGGGAGTGGAGGTGAAGGCATCCTTGAGACACTGGAAAGTGGAGTGACACACGTCGTTGAAGTCCCACGGAATTCCCTTGCAGGTGAGGCAGGTGAGCAGGATAACCAGACCGGAGTAGTCATGGATGAAACGATGGTAGAAATTTGCGAATCCAAGGAAGGATTGGACATCTCAGACCTTCCAGGGCTCAGGCCAGTCTTGAATGGCTTTTACTTTCTCCGGGGACATAAACAGTCCTGAGGAAGACAGCTGGTATCCGAGGTATTCCGTGGAGTCCATGTGGAATTCGCATTTTTCTGGTTTGGCATAAAGTCCATGTTTCCGGAGTCGCTGGAGAACTTCACGGACATGCTCTTTGTGGGATGCATGGTCAGCAGAGAAGATGAGGATGTCGTCCAGGTATATGATCACGGAGACGTTGAGAAGATCTGTGAAGATGGAATTGACGAACCGCTGGAAAGCTGCAGGGGCATTGGTAAGTCTGAACGGCATGACAAGCCATTCGTACAATCCGTAGTGCGTCCAGAAGGAAGTCTTCCATTCGTCGCCCTCGGCGATGTGGACCAGATGGTACGCATGCTGGAGGTTGAGCTTGGTGTAGATCTTCACACAGCTCAGAGCATCTAGGAGGTCGGAGATGCGGGGGAGCAGATAGTGGTCTTTCTTCATGATCTTGTTGAGGCCTCGGAAGTCGACGCAAAGGCGGAGTGAACTGTCCTTCTCACAGACAAAGAGGACCGGAGCGGCATGAGCGGAGGACAACGGGCAGATAAAGCCCATGGAGAGGTGTTCGTCGAGGAATGCTCGAAGGGACTCAAGCTCGGATGGGGAAAGAGAGTAGGTGGTACCTATTGGAGGGGATGTGCCTTCTTCCAGATCGATCTTTAGATCGAATGGGTGGTGTGGAGCAAGGGTGGAGGCCTTGCTTTTACTGAACACATCCGCGAAGTCATAATACTCCAGAGGAACTCCAGAGAGATCGACTGGTTCAGGAGCAGTGGAAGCAGAGTGGAGATTGCTCTCCTGAGGGCAGAGTTGCAGACTAAACTGCATGGAGCCCTCTAGGTGACAGGCGAGTGTGAAGGCTGGAGCACTGATGAGCATGATTGGCAGAGCCTTGCGGTCAGAGAAACGTGGTGGATTGGGGGGGGCAGGGTCAGCCATAGGAGTAGAGGATGGGGGCTGCAGAGATGAGCTCAGGGTTGCAGGCATGGCTTGTCCAGGTGAGCGGAATGAGATACTGTTCGAGACCCAATCAATCAACGGATTGTAGCAGGCGAGCCAGTTGTGTCCTAGCACAAGGGAACAAGAACCATCCAGTGGAGTGACGTAGAATGTCATCGGAGTGATATCACTGGTTTCAAAACAGACAGAGAGGTTGATGGCTTGAGTGATTGTGGAGTTCAAGGTTCCGTTGAAGAAACGGAGTTGGAGCAGAGGAACAGAGTAAGGAGAAAGTCCATGTTTATTGACAAAGTTGCTATCTATGAAACAATCGGAGTAGCCGGAGTCTAACAACGTGAGAAAGGAAGGGATGTCATATGATATCAGAGAGATGGGGGGCATAAGTGATCTGGGGTTGGAAAGAGTGGACACGTTGAGTCGGATCTCCTTCGGAGCATGGGAAGAGTCAACGCAACCTCCAGTCCATGTGGAGTCACGGAGGCTGCTGACTATTTTTTCACCTCCAAGGAGGCCTCCGGTTTAGCTTCTGGAGTCACAGTCTTGGTCACGTAAGCCTTGGCCGCTCGAGAAGTGGATTTCAAGCACTCCTTGGCCATGTGGCCGGCTTGACCGCAGAACATGCACAAGTTATTGTTGAAGTGGCGCTTGCGCTCTGCCACTGTGAGCTTGCCATCCTTCCCAAGCTTGGATGACAAGTCCAGCTTAGGAGGAGCGGATGCTCCAGAGGTGCTGGCGGATTTACCCTTGGACTCTTTGGAGGAGCTGGAGGAACCAGCAGAAGTGACGGGGGTTTTTTCAGACTTCAGAGGGTTGGGGGAAGGCTTCGTCTGACAATTGAGTTCTGACTTGCGCTCCCAGTAGCGTGCATCAATCGTGTGAGCGAGTTGACAGAGGTCTACGAGTGTGGATGGTTTTCCAACGCAGAAGATCTCGTCCTTGATGCGGTCTGGAAGGCTGTTGTAGAAATAGTGCCGGAGGGCACCATCTCCATATCTCCAGACTTGCAAAGCGATCTGGTTGAATTCTACGACGTATTTATTGATCTTTTGACCATCTTTCATGGCCAAGTGATCGAGTTGGTGCTCCACATCTCTGATGGGGTTGTGCGGTCCGAAGTTGGTTTGGAGCTCGAGGACGAACTCCTTGAAACTGTCCATCCAGAGCAGACAGAGTGTGGGATCCTCCATCTGCAGGAGGTCCGGTTCGAACCATTCTAACGCCATGCCCTTGAGATAGGACTGGGTGAACATGACCTTGGCACGGTCGGAGGTGAAGGCTTTGGGGCGATCTTGGAAGTTTAGTTCGCATTGGACCAAGAAGACCTGGAGTTTGCAGGGTTCTGTCCCATCAAACTGGTCCAGTTCTTGGACTTTGGTCCACTGCAAGGTTTCTGAGGGTTTACGGCAAGAGGAGCGAGCGAGACCACAGATGGCGTTTGCCAGATTGGCGAGGGTGTCGCATGGAATCTGCTCATCTCTGGAGGATTCAGGATCTAAGTCATCCTCTTGGAAATTGGAATCGCCATCAGAGGGATCGTCTCCAGGCTCATCCGGATCTCTGGGGTCGCTGTGATTACTCGGGGTGTGAAATGGGGGCGCAGTGTGTGAAGTGCTGGGGTCATCTGGAAGCTCCTCAATACGAGTTCCAGGAGTAGGAGTTTCTGGGCGAGGAGGTGGTCCCTGAGAAGCAGAACCGGGATTTCGTCTAGCAGAGAAGCTATGGAATTGTTCAATGAGGTCTGGGCCTCGGCGACTGTTGCCAAAGGCGTTCAGGGGGTTGTAACGGGGGAACGAAGGGGCATTGGTGATGGCCCGAGTGCAGGCTCGAGTGACCCTAGTGGCCATTGGTATACATGAACTTCGTTGCAAGTGGGAGTTCAAATATACTGTTAAACTAGGTCAGACTAACTCCAGGAAACTCCGGAGTTCCGGAGTTTGGTCGGACGGAACTTGGCTTCACCATATGTGGTGCGCCCTTGCACGAGTCCTGGTCCCAGATTTACGGAGCAGAATTGGTCAGAGGGTCAGAGGTCAGAGGAGAACCATCAAGGTTCAAGTTGGAGGAGAGATAGTCAAGTTTCGTTGATATTCGAACTGAGGTATTTACAGGCTAGAGTACAGGGTTTATATACTACGGAGAAGGCAGATGACTAAGGAGTTCAGAGGTCAGGTAGAAGATGTACCAGAGGTACTGCGGAGCTGTGCTTCGCAGTTAACACTGCACGGAGGAGTCTAGGTAGCGGAACTAATGCTAATACGAATGGAATGGAATGGAACGTAAGAATATGGAACATAACGGAATGGAGCGTATCGCAATGGAATGGAACGTTAAAGCATAGCATAAATACAAAAGGAAATCGGACCAGAGTTGGACAGAGTTGGTATCGGAGTGACCTTGGAGGGTCGGAGTTAGACTTGTGGATCCGGGATATGACACTGTGGTACTAGCGAGTAAGAACTAGCTGCAGTGAAAGGCAGCAACTAGGCAGTGGAGTGTGTGAGAGGGTTCACGAGTGAGTAAGGTGGAGAGAGAGAAGTTTGAAATATGTTAGATACAACTCAAATCAAGACAAGCTTCAGGGAACTCACAAAATGAGAGAATGAATAATTATTCCAAACTTAGGAAAACATACACGAATACAGTCATACTTATATACTGGCTAGTGTAGGGCCAGCATGATGGTACAGAATGTGATAGAATACAGTAGAATATTCCGTGACTATGTGAGATTCGTGAAGAAATGCTACTACGTCATAGGTGATAGAGTGAGGAAGTGAAATTGAAAATAGAGTCCTGACAGTCTCCCAATCAACGTTTTTGGTATTGGCGAGCCTTTGTATAATCTCGGGGCCAGGGTATCTTGACTTGCGCGAGTGTCGCCAGGAAATGCTATGGGGATCGCAAAGTCGGATCAGTCGTAGTGGATACAACGTGATGAGTTCTCGCGAGGCCCAGGCACACATCATCGGAATACTCCCAGTGAGGCAACTCACAAGTCTATGCCCATGGGAAAAAGAGTGGACGGCAGATGCTTCATTACGACTGTCTTCATTCCAAGTGACTTGCTCGACGCTGTGATGGTCCAACAAAGATAGGACCATGCCCCAGCTCAATCCTATGAACCATCCCACGGAACTTACGCATCTTGTAAAGTTCGGCGTGATGCCAAGCAAGATCTCAGACCGAACTGACCAGTTTGTCGCTCCGGTATGAAGCCTTCTTTCCTTCCCAGAGGTGCGAAAACTTCATGTCAACTGCTCGATTGATCGACATCCTGATGATAACTATGAGGGGTATGTACCGGGTGGGATGCAAATGTTTCGGATGGCAAAAGTGCGACGCGGAAAAACTGGGCAATCTCTCGGCTCAGGTATTTGCGGGGTTGGAAAACGGCTGAAACGGAACCGGTTGCCGGGCGTCTTCGGCAGAGTTAGGCTACCGTACCTGGTCGAAGTCTGTTGCATTGTAAGCGACCATGGTTCACAGAGGACACGCATACATCCTCCCTTTACGACCAGGAATGGCAGCGATGACAACCCGCTTTGAAGAGATACCCCCACGAATACCCTCAACCTAAACCAGTCGGCTGCATCTGATGTCACACCTCATAGTTGAGTGGGGGAGGTCATCTTACGTGAAACAGGTCCTTCTCGAGCAGCTGCCTAAAGGAGTCTGTCGGTAAGGGAAGGCCGCCATGTAACTTGACTCGAAAAGCGTGCGATTGACGGTCGCTACCTACCCTTGCATTGTCAAGGTTACAGGAAAGTATGGTGTTCATTGGGACGGACCCTCGCGAACTGGATCAAGACCATCGTTGACATGTATCTGTTATATAAAATACAGGATACTATGCTTCGGTTGACATCGCCCAGACCTGCTTCATCTTTCTTTCATGAAGTATTTGTCTCTGGTCTCCCTCTGTCTTTCCTTGTCACTTCCGCTTGCTCTGAGTCTTTCTCCGAGGTACTCAGCATGCCAGCTCAAGAAATCTACGGGAGAATCAGCTCTCACAGGATGTCCTAAGGGAACCATTTATGTTTCGGCCACGGATTCATCTGCGAGCTATAGCAGCGTCCAGAAGGCTATTGATTCTCTGTGAGTCGCTCTCCCGGGTTACTCAGGACCATCTGATGTGCGGTAGCCCAGAGTCTGGCGATGCTGTTATTCTTATCGGCGAAGGTCAATATTCTGAGATGATTAATGTGACACGTTCTGCGCCTGTCACGTTGTTGGTGAGTCTACTCATTCTGGTGTCATTGTCGAGGCTTACATCTTGCTCAGGGTCAACTAGACTCTGCTAACTCGAAGAGCAACAGTGTGAAGGTCTGGAATCAACGATGTACCGGAGAAGGTTATCAAGATGAGGCGACCGCAACATTGACAGTCACCCCTGCCGCGTACCAGAACTTTGGGAGCATTGATTTCAAGGTTTACAATATCGACTTCGAGAATCGTGGTGTCAGTATTTCTAGAACGGCCGATGCTATCACCACTGAGCTCCTTACAGTGCGATCCCGTTTCTACGGCACTCGTGACTTCTTTCACATACACTAACGCATCGTTCTATGGGTGCACCTTTGATAGTTTTCAGGATACGTGGTATACCGGGTATGGGTCCAATACGTATGTCGTGGACAGCACCATATACGGTGAATGTGACTGTGGGTGTCTCCTTGCATTCTTTTGAAAAATGTCAACAACTCTTACTTAGATCTCTTCGGCTGTGGACTTGCGTAAGCTTCGCGACAATTCAGTCCCTTGATGAAAGGTCATCTTTTTTCGCAGTTGGTTCCAATCAGTGACCCTTGCAAACCGTGGCTGTGGAGGGGGTATTACTGCTTGGAGAGGGACATCTGGTACAAGCATCGGCGTATATATCGCAGACTCACACATCATTCGGGTAAGTCGACGGCGGTATGTGTAGCTGACATTCGGTTGACGTGTCACAGTCACCAGATGCACGTGCGTCGACCGTGACAAAGGAAAGCTGCTACCTTGGTGGGTTGGTATCATCCTATCCCAGGAGTAAATCGACTGATATCTGCTTAGGGCGCCCCTGGAATACCTACGCGGTTGCAGTCTTCCTCCGGAACTACATGGACGACAGCATTCAGTCTGCTGGGTTCACTCCATGGGATGGAGAGTGAGTCGTCCCGAGTCGTCCTTCACCCGCTGTAATCTAATCCGCGCGTGCACCACAACAGAACCTCTGTGCCCAGCACGACATACTACGCCGAGTATGGGTCAAATGGTACATACCTTTTCGACCCTGTGTTGTGTGGGCGGTCGTACTCACCCCGATATAGGCCCGGGAGGCGACACGTCCAAACGAGTTCCACAGGATCATATACTGACTTCTGCACAAGCAGAACAGTACACGATCGAAAGCGTATTTTCCGGTATCCCGTCCTGGATTGACTCTGGATACAAGTATTAGTTTGAGGCGGAACGAGTGGTCAGAAGTCAGTTTGGCGCAAGACACCAGGCTCGAACGTTGAACATTTTGCCAACACGCGGGCCTGCGGGCAGCTCGTACAGTTTCGCTAGAAATACTCATTGTGAAATTTGAGATACCTTTGCCAGATGGCAAATCACATAGCAGCGAGTTTGAGAGGTGACAAGACCTTAGATCCTGATCGGAAGTGTATCGACAGCTAGTATCTAGGTGATGTGTGTACCGAACAACCCGTTCAACGGTGTTCGGTACGAATGATCCATCGACGTCACTACAACCACTGTCACCGTGGTGGACAATCTGACCATGGGCGGTGGACGGCATCATGGGGACCATCAACCCTGCATATACAACATAGCAGCACAGCGCTCGGATCACACTCACACGGGACTCATAAGGTGGAGGTGGCAAAACGTACTAGGATCGAGTAAAAACATAGGACGCTGAGGCGACAACATTACTTACGGCTGACGTCGCTCTGAATGGGCCGTTTTTGGGTGCTGGTTTGCGCTGCCCCATCCCGCTGGTTTGTAGATGCGAAAGTCGTTGGTCACATTTATCAAGCATGTTATCAGTGTATGGCGTAGCAGTACGTGACTAAAATGAAGTTGTCGAATATTGGTCACACAGGTACCTCCGATGATCGATCTGATCGGTCGCCCTTGCCCGGGAATCGCTGCGCCCCGCCAAGCTTAGAGCCCAATTTCCACCCACCCCGGGCCCCAGAATTTGCTGTCTGGCTCCACAAACAGCTGTTATGTCTTCCGGGTCGCATTTCCCATCGCCACAAGCGCCTTGGAACGACTTGCATCTTCGCCTCGGGCTCGCAGAGCGAGAAGCGCTGGCGCTTCGTTCATCTGGTCACTCCCTCTCCTTCGCTCATGCCGGATGGAAGGACTCGTCGACCTTTTCGGTGAAGCCCACAGTCACACTATCGACGAGAGCGTACTCTTTGCTACTCCGGTTGTGATGGCCAACATTCACGCGTCCAGGAACCCCCCTTAGCAACTGTCTGGCTATGTCATGCGTTGGGTCTGATCCGCCCGTTCTCTCCCTGAGCCATCTGCTCTGGAATAATAACCGCTACCAGGAAGTCAGATTGCGACATCATTCTCAAGTGTGTCGGTGTTTCACTGGGGGGAGCAACTGGTGATAGCGATCAACTCAACTAGGAAACTGGGACATTGAACGACTCGATCTATACGTGAGGTCAGTTTTCGCATTATTCACGAGATAATCGATAACAAGGTCGACCTTTTGTTACTCTAAGAGGTAGATGGATTCAACAAAACAGACAGTGGACACTACGAACATCCGTTCCTAGACTATAGTCGCATATACCGTGGCATCGGGTTCCGCCACCACTTCTGCACTGGGTTTTCCCCGCTCAAGAAGCCCCCCGCGGCAGGCAAGCATCGGGGAGATGGCCAACGGTGACATGCTCATGAGAACAAGACCGGTTGCGAGCGCAGGGGACCCAGACAAGGCAACAAGTCCGGTGATGCGAATGACGACGAAGCCGATGTCGAGCATCATAAAGACCAGGGCGAATGTTGTGTAACCCATATACTGAGCCCGTTCCTGGGTAATCACATTAGAGAGATGAGATCTTGAATTCAGACGTCGATAAAAATGCTACCTTGAGCTGCGCGGGGGAGAGTCGACCATAACTAAGGTGTATACTCTCTGCCATAACCAAGAAGGACAGAGCGCTCAGCACGAAGAAGTTACTGCCATTGTTGAGGTGAATGCTTAGGTACGATTAGCCTGGATATTCTCGGAGAGAGGACACTAGCTCCCTACGCAAAGCAGCTACGAAACTGCTCAGAGTGAGGGTGAGAGGTGATGAAGGACAGATACAGCAAGATACGCTTACCAGTTCGATTGACCAGCCAATCCGGTCGTTCAAAACCTCGCTGACATCCTCGAAGTCATGCGATGAACGCATCATGTCGCACAAAGTGAGGCTGGGTATATATCGGCTTATGGTCTTGAATACATTTGAGATGGATGTTTGCATGACGGGACAAATTAGTATGCAGGTGCGGTGGAGTAGAATGGACGGACGGGTGGTCGTGCATGGTCAGGCTTGGCCAGGCTTAAGTAGAGTATCGCTGAATATCATGCGTCCTGTTTCCTCCAGCGTGCATGGTCCGAACAGGGCTGTGAGCCTAACCGAATCAAGAGACCGTGGTGGGTTTGGGATGAACGACCCGAGCAAATACGGAAATGTAGGAGGATAATAGCCCAGATTCGATACCAAATTCGGGAATAACAATGTTTTCGCGCAAGTTGTCAAAAATGTCGCCGCCGGTACAGGCTGAATCATCAAAAATTCCTTCCTCGTGGAGCGAGATGAGGATAATGAAGAAAGTGAACTTATATGGACAGTGAAGACGTTCCAGACAACACGCTGTTGCCATACTACTCACTGGACCTAACGTTAATGATATGACCGACTCGTCACGATCAACCTTCAAGGGCGCCCGTGTTCACGGGGATCTATGTACTCCCACTTGCTCTTCTTTTGTCTCACCTTTGCTTTTCTTCTCTCCTTCTTATGTTTGTCTTGCTTCCATGCTGCTCGTCGAGATTGTTGGGGCGTCTAGTCTGATTGGGGCCATCATTTTTCGCGTTCATGGACACACACCGAATAACCTCATGGTCCAGGTGGTGCGCTCAGACCGTCTCGCGTTTGTTGTCCTTTAATTCCTGCGAAGCCACTTACACCCAAGCGTCACCACCAATCTTTGACTGTGCTTGGAAAAATGGGGGGGCAAATGGTGTGTAGGTACATATCTACATACAGGATGCACTATGTACGAAATATGATGGGTGGAGTGCAAAGCGCTCTCCCGCCTGAACGGAAGCCTGCCCACCGGGTAGGCATGGGGTAAGATACCCAAAAGGTTGGAGTGGCCGACGACGGGTGCAGCGAGCATTGAATACCCAGCAACCAAGGGGGTAGGGCGCCCTGGACGCTGACCGTACCAGACGAAGGTAGGAGGAAGGGCAGGACTGTGATCAACCACAGCGGGGGCTACAGTGGGGCGGGGTCACAGTACAGAGATGTTATCACCTTAACCTGAGAACGTCAAGCGAGCAAGGGGAAAAAAGAGAGATAGCAAGGCAAAGCCACAGCACCGGGTGAGGGGGAGATGCTGGAGGAAGATTGACTGCAAGGAGGCCTTGGTGGAGCGAGGACGCAGCAACGGGAGACAGGGCAGGCTAGTAGAGGGGGCGGAACAGGGCCGCAGCGCCAGACACTCGTTACCGCAGCTTAAGAGCGTCAGGTGGGTAAGGACGGGGGGAGGATGTGGGATGAAAGTCAACCGGAGGAAAGCGTCGGTAAGGCAGAGCCATGACACCGGAGAGAGTGTAGGGTTAGTAGAGGAGGCGGGGCAGAGCCGCGGCACCGAATGACTGTCACCGCAGTTTGAGAACGCCGGGAAGCGCCTCAGGGGCGAAGCTACGGCACCGGGAGACAGGGCAGGATAGTTGGGGTGGCGGGGAGAAGCCACGGCGCTGAATGGCCATCACCACAGCTTGGGAACGTCAAGGAGCATTGGTGGGGCGAAGCCACAGCACCGGGAGACGGGTAGGGTAGTAGAAGCGGCGTGCCAAAGCCACGACGCTGAATGGCTCCACTACGGCTTGAGAACGTCAGGTAGGTGAGGGGGGAAGGATGCGAGAGCAAGGCCAACCGCAGGGAAGCGCGGTGACCGGGAAACAGGGCGAGGAAGCCGAGGGGGGAGGAGTGGGAGGAGGAGCAGGGGGAAAGGGTTAGCAACAAGTGACTAAATATGATATTGACCGTTATGAACACGTGGGCGCAGGCTGTATGCGAGGCCGGGAAATGTTATATGCTCCATCTCGAATGTCCGACCTTTCTGGCTGGGCCATTGTTCGTGGGCACGTCGCTGTGACGCAGTCCCGGTCCCCAGAAACGACTAACGGTAAGGTCAGGTGGGCAACCATGACGAGTAGCAGCCGGTGACATGGGAAGGAGAGGGACACGTGCCGACGCTTACCCTGCTTGTCCGAAGAATCCGCGCTTTTCCAAGCCTGTGCGCGCGCTTGATTTGTTGCTACAAAAACATATCGGTCTCACCACCAAGACCTTCAAGTTGTGATTGCCTTTGGTTTGTTAGTAAGTAGGTGATCGCCTTGGCGTATAAGGTGAAACGAGCCTAGTGCTAGGACACACAAGAGATGGCCTGGATGGCCTCCGCTGGCTTTCCTGCAGAGCGCTCGAATGAGACCATCAACACTGACGTCCAACGTCATGACTATCACAGTACCAACCACACACCCCTTGGTGATTCTTCTTATACCCTCCCCCAACCGTCTCACTCCCGTGTCCCTCCTGATGACCTCGTGTCATCCTACCTCAGCCCGGCGTCTCATCGCCCTTTGGAACACAGTGGAACGAATTATGAAGATTACCCTTTCTATCCAGCTGGGGATGTTTATGCAGATGATGATCCCGTGTCAGACCCACTGCCTCCACAAAGTGGAGCTAGGACAGCGAGGTAAGCTCTTCTCGTGAGCTTTTCCGTGATCCAAATGTTCAAATATCTATATGTAAAAAATACAACAGTCCACAAAGAACCAATGCTCTTCGTGATGACCAGACATTTGTCGCGCTGCCACCCAATGAACTATATACCATGTTCATGTCCCGGGTTTCATTTGTCTTTTGGGTGCTTCAAAAGTTCTCTTCATCAAGGTGCTGGGAACCACGCTCTTGTCCCATGGTTAAAGACTTGTGGCTACGGATGATTGAGGGTGAAGACCCTGCATCTGATATCTGGTTGTGGGAAGATGGTGACGAAGAATGGATCACATCACTGCCTACAGGGCCAGGATGGTTCAAAGGCTGGGAAAACTGGTCCTCTGGAGAGGAAGTGAAAAGAAACTTGCTCGATGGGCAGCTTGCATTGAAGCGCCGACTGGAGCGTTTGCATATCCAAACAAGTGCACACCATTTGACCTTGGAGGAGCAACGAAGGAGACGTCAGATCCAAGGGGTTTCGCCAGAACAACGAGTGGCTGTTATCGCTTGGCTGATTATTACTTCCAAACACAGTGAAGAGATGGAGTACTGTCATGGCCAATCAATGTTTTCGACATTGCAGTTCGGGACTCGGACCTCTGTGGAGACATGGAACATGGTTACCCCATGGGCAGGTTTCGAGCAAAATTCAGAATGGACTAAAGTTCGGGATAAGCTGAGGGCTGAGTGGACTAGTATGCGATGTGGGTGTATATCCAACTCGGAGTTCCGAGGTCGGTTTACGTGGATGCATGAAAATTGGCTTGCAATGGCTGTGTTGTTGCACCCAGGGCCGGATATCACTGATTTGAAGAGTGTTGTGCTTCGGTGTACAACACAGGGGTTTTGTAACGGGTGTCAATCCAGGTATGCTCTGTCCCCCGCGATGCGTTGATTATTTGGACAATTTATGAATTTCTTTTTGGGTCTCATTAGGGCAGAGCAGATCTACGAGGAGGCTTACAGTTCTCGCAGCTTTCCCGAAAATAATGTTACTTCACCAGGGTTGACCTCGTTCATTTTCTATATCCTGGAGCATTGGTGGTCAGAGGAAGTGGACACACAGGATAGGAAGATCATTCTTGTCCATGCCGTGCTGACAAAACTTCTGAACCCCACCCTGATGTCAAAATTCGATGATGCCTTAAGGACCCTTCCTAACCTCAGTACCAGGCACTGGGAACTCGTAGAGTCAAAGTCCCACCTTGCTCCTTGGGTCCATCACTATCCTGTCGACCTTCGCAGTTGGGTCCGCCGTCATGCATGCTGCGTTGGACCCTATTCCAGCCTTACCACCAATTTACCCCTAGAGCTGCTAACAGAAGAGGAATCAGAGTACCTTGCTGGATTGCCACAGGACTTTGCGGATGACGCACCCAATTTGACAGTAGTCTTGGGAGCCCTTTGTTGGATTCTTGCATGCTACTCATCTGGTTCTTCGGGATGGCACATATTCTGGCTGCGATGTATGGCGAGGGTGGTGGAGAAACTCCCATTGCCAACACTCACGGGACCAGCCCTCACGTTGTATGGCCGTCTGCACAGACAGCGTCATGATATGGAGGGTTCTCGTAGTATACGGATCAATTCAGATTCATTCTGGACGACCTATACCGCGACACTTGTTTACACGAAAAGCAAGAATTATGGGCTCAAATTTCGAGGATGCTCCAAGTGCCATGCAATGTACTTGCGTGCATTTCCGAATTCACAGCATGACGGGGGGGAAGTCTCGAGATCCGATACAGAACATGCTAGCCAACCTGATGCAGGGCTGGATCTTCGGTCGAACATTCTAGATGATTCATTGAATATAGATGAGAAGCAACGCAATTTTGAGCGGCAGTTGTGTGACTTGGTGTGTGTCCATCCCTTCTCCTGGCACATAGCTGACGAATTCTCGAAGTTTGACCTTGCAACTTCGCATGGCCTCCGTCTTCCGAACGTCCTCACTTCCCCAACATCTCCCCCGGATTCTCAGCAACAGCCCCAGATGGGATCAGCAAACGTAATAACGTCGGATCGCAACTCGGTGTGAGTTCAATGCCCTTGGTTAATGGATCGACCTTAATGCATTGGACCATGTCGGATCATACACAGAGGTACACCTGCAACGAATACCTCAGCTCCTCAGAGGGGATCCGAGTGAGTCAGGGATCGCCGTATGCAGTTTGTTATCATCGCTAAGGGCTCGTTCCATTGATTACGGTAGGACTACAATGTCAGCATCGCGTCCCACCTCGGATGGTGGGCATAACAAAAAGACTGAAAATATCAGAGAAAGCAAACGACTCATTTCTATGCTTCGTATGTTACATGCAATACACGTTGGCTGATATTTTGTACCATCTTACATCGTCTATCCAGGTGAAATTGGCATTGCCTTTCCTAAGGATCGACTTCCATGGTCTACGCTTGAAGAAGAACTCAAGGATCACCAGTACATGATCCTGAATTGGCCGGAGGGTGTCGTCCGTGAGAAAGACAGGGGCGTATATAGCTTGAACGCGGAGCAAGCTAGCAAGCTGCGCCACGCACTTTTCCAAGAGGATGGCCGCCGGCTTCAGTTTGTTCGTTGTACAAACGAAACGACGGGTTGGTGTGGAGTCTCTGATTAGAATGGACATCACTTAAATGACCTGCCGCAGGGTCTGAAGAGAACGAGGAGGGTATTGCTCCACAAGGTGGCACATCAAGTTCAAAGAGAACTCGCAGGAATAACCCTTCTGATCGGCCAGGCAAGAGACGAAGGTTTAGAGTGACCACTGCGGAACAATACGCGGAAAATGCAAATGATGGGAGTATAAGGATATAACTCATTGGGTCCCATGAATGTGCATTGTTCCCGCTGCTTGGTAAACGAGTAAAGTCGGTGTGCCTCGATGTGTGGTTTCATATGACTACCCATACTTGCTGCACTCTTGTGTCACTAGTATTGTAACAATAAGAAATAAAGTCGTTGGTCGCGTCCCGAACCTTCCTATTCCGATGGGATGGGGATGAGAGGCGGGAAATTAAAGCACTGAACTATGCTTTGTGGGGGCTGGAGGACGTAGAAGGCCACTAGTCCGGAATAGAATCCCGTGAGAGCTGAGTCGTGTATGGCCGTCCATCGATCGTCCAAGACAAGGTTGTGGGGGCGAATGAGACTTGTTGATATCATGGGGTAACTGTCCTTGCTTGAAGGCTTCACTTCATTCCTTGTCTACTGCCTTTTCCCTTGAAAGATTCAAGTGAACGTTCAAGTTGACAGTCCGATCATCATCTATAGGGCGGCTCACCAGACGACTATTCATGCATTTTACTTCTTGGTTGACCTAGTCCCCTGTAGGCGGCCCCTTAGATAGAGACAGTCGTGTGGCTGACCTTATATTGTCCTCGAGGACCGTGGGTCGTGATGGTGACAATGATGCGAAAAATATCCGACAGACACAGACCGAGATACCTCGTTCTGGTCTTGAACAGAGAAGCTCGTTCCTTAATTTCCCCTGCGCCTAAATCCTTGTCCGTATCTTCCTATGTCAGAACTGGTGGATTGCTCCCTGATACGCTCCTGTGCCGTGTAGTGATGGGCAGGGCCCGACTTTGGGCGCATCCAAACCTCGCGCCGTGACCTGATCACAGTTCGGGGCTGGCTCATCTCAACCCGTACCCACGGGTAGGTCGTTGATTGCGACGTCGTGAACTGTTGTCGTCGTAAGCCGTTGTTGTCGTCCCCCGTCCCCGTCTTGTCGTGTGCCATCTTGCATTTACGTCGTTCCCTTCTCCCTGCCTTCGTCCCCCCTCATTGCCATGGCGTTGTCACGTCGCCAGCATAAGCATGAGGGCATCGAGATTAAGGTGGGCGAGCACGAGTGGCACGCACGCGGAGGCAAGGAAGGTGGCGTGGGCGAAGCGATGAAGAAGGGGTAAAGGGTGGTGACAAGGCGGGCTCGTGCTCGCCCGGGTACACGAGAGAGCGAGTGTAAGAGCGCATACGAGGGGGGGAGAAATGAGAGGCAAAGAGGTGAGACTGCGTGAGGGGAACGTGATACGCATGCGAGGAGGCGGGGTGAGGCAGCAACGGCGATGGGAACAAGGCGAACTCCTGTTCACCCAATTGCGCGCGCAGGGGCCATGGGTGTGCAAGAGGGTGAGCGAGTACGCGTACGAGGGGGAGAGGAAGGTTCTAGAATGAGACAGGAACAGGGGAGCGTGCGAGGGGGCGGATACGAAGGTGACGCGGTAACACGAACAAGTTGGGGAAGCGGCGGGGGCAGGGGGGTGGCGACTGCGACAGTGCGAGCGCGAGCGCACATATGAGGGAGTGGGGAGGGCAGTGGCGGCGAGGCAGGCGAAGATGAGTCACTGGCAGCAAATTTGCGGTAGTGCGCTAAGTGAGAACGAGGTGGCGAAGCGGCAACTTGGGGAAAGGCTACGAGGGCGAACGAGGACTCGGAGGCGGGGCGGTAGGGAATTACTTACTGTACACATGTCAGGGCAAAGTTTGCGAAGCCCAGGCCGGACCTTCACCCTGGGAAAGCCCCCATGAGGGCCCAGCCCAGGTTCCGTTTGTTGCAAGCACGTCGACACCCACACAACGAGCGGTGCTTATCCAAAGCGTGAACGTTTGGACAGCTAGTTTTCTTTCCCAGAACATGCAAACAATAATTTTGCATCTTAAAAGCTCTTGAGATTGACAATATCCATGACATTGAGAGTGAGACAGGAATTAACATAGTGAGGCGAGTGACGGATACATTGAACGCTGCGTGACGTCACTGAGTTCCGAGCTCCATCATGCATCGCCCACAATACCAGATTCGACATCTGCTTCTCCACCTGACCGGCGATGTTTCGATTTGAGAAGCTTTGCGGAGTAAGTGAGCAATGGATAGATAATCGATGGTGACATGCTGAAGAGGACAAGAGTCATGGCAACAGCAGGGGACCCAGACAATGTCGCGAACCCGATGACGCGGACTATGACGAAGCCAACGTCGAGCACAGCGAAGAGAATTGCAAATGTCGCGTAGCCCATGTGCTCAACGCGTTCCTGGACAGACAATAGTCACGTTAGCGTTGAGACAGCCAGGCAGGGCATTTACAAGATGGATACCTTGAGCTCTGCAGGGGAGAGTCGACCATAATGTATATGTATGTTCTCGGCTATAACCAGAAATAACATCGCACACAGCGTGAACATGCAGCTTCCGCTGATGAGATGAATGCTGCAAGGTGCTGTTACTTAGTTTGGACATCCATGGAGAACCTAAAACTATCCCATACGTGAAGCAACTACGGAACTGTACAACGATTCGTGCATAGTTGAGAGATGATGATAGAATCAAGCGAGTGGTACTCACTAGTTCAATCGACCAACCAGTCCGCTCATTCAAGGCTGCCCTGACATCTTCGAAGTCACGTGATGATTGCATCATCCCGTATAATGTGTGTCGAAGCGTGTTTTCAATGACAGTCTTGAATACATTCGGGATGAACGTTTGCATGATTGGAAATGGTGGTGTGGAACAAATATGGAGTCTAAGTTATGGGGGAGTAGTAGTGATTGTCCTTGGGTCGTCGCCAGTTGGAGGCCCTTTGGGTGAGGGTCATGCTGGTCTTTCCGCCTTATAAAGCATAGTATGCTTGTCAGTAGAGCATCGGACCAGACGGACATCACGACGAACGCGTTCCGTTGAATGTGATGATGATCAGCCCACGCGTGAGAGAGATGCCTCATATAGTAGTAATGGTGATTCGTTTCCAACCTATTTTTCAGGGTTAGCGGCAGAAAATTTCCGATGGACAGGCGGACCTTATGTGAATGTTTGAACATGCATCTCCGGCCAATACTGTATAGTAAGTGGTTCATTGTGGCGACTACTCACTGCAATCATCGAAAAAAATATTGGTGTATTGAGGAATATACCGAGTCTCATGTCATTCCATCGGCTAGGGCGTGCTGAACGTATTTAAGGAACTCGTCTGTCCACTCCTCGCCCTACTTCTCTAGTGTGCTTGTGCAAGGCATTTATTCGGCGCAGGGATGCTCTAACAAGAGGTGAGAACAGCTGACAACTAATAGCCGAGTCTTCCGTCCCAGTTGGGCAAAATGAGCAGCAAGCAACTTGCTTGCTGCTGTGGCTTGTCCCGTATGCGGCAGACGTCCCTTCTCCCACGCCAGCAGCCCACTGTGATTTCATTCGCAACCATGTTCCGCACGAGTTCTTCATGTGCAGCTGGCTCCTGTGCTAGCGATTCCGTTACCGCCAGATTCCCGTACTATCCTCTCACCCCGGAATCAGTAGTTCCCTCGATTCATATGGAATTCGGACACTGCTTACTTCTCGAGGCAGTCGGCCCTTTTGTTTCT
>JBBPKF010000061.1:0-20951 GCA_038089175.1 Binderoboletus segoi | reverse complement strand
CGTTCGCCAACCAGCCAAGGGGACACCACCCATAGACAGAATCACCAATTGGATAGCTGCCATGTCGTTCACCACTATTCTATGGTGCGTGCTTTCCATCCTGTGCACCCATCTGGTGGGACTCTGATTTTCTTTTTGTTTATTGTTCCTTCCAGGGCTTGTCGGTTAAGTATCTTGTTCTCCATCTTTCGCATCGCGAACCCCTCTCAACGGCTTCGGCGCGTCGGGTTTTTCATCGGCTGCTCATTCATCATCATGTGGGCCGCGATGATTGGCCAGAGAATCCAGATTTGTCTCGATGATCTCTGTAGGATTGCAGGTTCGGTGGGGCTCTCTCAGATTATAAGTCAGTGTTTCAACCCTCCTCGTGTTCAGTCAAGGTCGATCGCTGATTCTCTGTCTTCGCAGCGGATGTGATTTCTGATTCCGTGCTGGTCGGATTACCTATTTACCTCTTGCGAAGGACGAAGATTAGCCACCGACAACGGATCACGATATTTTCGATCTTCTCAGCCTCGGCGTTGATCACTGTGGTCACCATTTTCCACTCTATCGTTCTTTTCACGATTAAATCAACCGGGATCATTGTTATCGGACATGTCAAGGTAAGTCGCATTCGATGTGGCACCCATCCCCTTGGCACGTTAGAAAAAGAGACAGTAGCGGAGAACGAGTGAGCGAAAGATGGGAAATTTCGTTCCTTCTCCCACACGCCACATGACGTTAGCCATTCGCGTCCCACGACCTATTCTCTGCCTTTCCCGCGTTTTCACTCACATGTCTCATTTCGCGATGACAGACAGCACTCTCACTGATCGTGTGTAACCTTCTCGTGATCGTGGCCTTTATCTACCGCGAATGTCACCGTGGCAGGAGGGGAGATCTCGAGGCAATGGATGGGGAAGCCTCGCTCACGAGCATAGATTTAGCCACGGGCTTCTCGGAGAGTGCCACGGACAAGCATACAATGACTATCTCACAGTTTTCGATGGCTGCGGAGAGGTCCCGCTCGACGACCACATCCTCGAAAGTTGGGACCAAAGAGGACAGCGTGGAATCAAGCACGACGCCATGAATTCTTATCGTTGACGAGACCTGTTCACATGGGAACCACAGGACCATATGTGTATTCTTTCGTTGGCACGCTATGGTGATGATTGTCACAATCTAACTGACGAAATTTCTCGCTGTTCTCCTTCGCTTTCCGTTTTATCTTGTCATATATACCCGTATTTATATCGTGTTTTCCGCACACGAAATTCAAATCAAGGCAATCCACGTATGTTGCAAGTATTGTGAGTACATGTGCTCTACGAGATAGCCTAAACGTCTCATTGACAAGGTCAGACCTATTCGTTTATCCAGCACTCGGAATGTACGGCTGTCGCAGGACCGGGATCACTGTCACGAGACCACGCTCCTTCTCAGTGGCCATTTCGAGGGTGGGCTCCCAGCCCCGTCCTAGCGCTTGATAATTAGTACTTGTACAAAACGCCAAACCACTTCTCCACCTCAATCAAACATAATAAATACGTAGTACGGCCACGAATCCATGCGGGTCGTAGTACCGTTCGCGCGCTGAGTCCGTACTAGAAATCCGCCAGCCTGAGGTATGTATGGATGTATGCTCTATCCTAATTGAGGTTGACGCCCAGTGAAAAGTGGCTATGACCACGCATGTCAGGATATGTCGGAACATGATTTCTTAACTGAGACATACGATAAGATGCTGTAACATATTCCTCTAATAAAATGGGGATGTTTTCAGTGTTGGCATATGTCGGCAGCTGACCCTGCGTGATTTTACAGGCTATCCTGTCATTTTTATCAATACAAATGTGACAATAGTAGAGCAGAATGTGTTGGATATGGTATAGTCTCCATACTTTACAGCTTTTCATTTAACTACGCCACTTCTAGTCTCTCGCCACTTACCCAATGTGCTAGCATAGTTCGGTTCCACATTCCCTTAATACTGTCTGTCATTCTTCATAACACCCTCAGTCGTTTCTCTGTTCTGACTGAGGTATGCACTCATTACAAGCTGTAGTACTGTTCACTGACAAGTACCTAGTCCTCATATTTGTTAGGTACTAATACAGTCGTTTCTCCATTCTGACTGAGTCCTCATATTCATTAGGTTATGAGCCCCATGGCCTAACACAGCTTACTGGAACTCATCAAACTTATACTTGCAGCCAAAAGTGACCTTCGTCTCAAATCCTCAATACCCACACTCCATTCCTGATCAATTGCTCACCCCTCCAAGTCATCATGTCTGGCCAAGGCAATGCACCTGTTGTGTCAACAAGTTTGCCCATTCCCATGTCATGGGATATGTCATCCCATTCTAGCCAATTCTTTCCATGTGCTGAAGAGGACTGTCTCTCGGACGAAACTGGCTACTTTGTGTGGGCTCACTGCATGAAGAAAGCACTTGGCTTCTGTGGTCTACTCAGAGTTGTGAATGGCACCATGACCCAGCCCTCTGACCTGGCACAGCTACAAGTCTGGCTCAAGATGGACAATGCTGCATGGGCATCCATCACTGGATGCATCAAAGCAGATCTCATAGTCAAAATTGTTCATCTGAACACTGCAAATGAAGCCTGGGAGCTCCTTGCCACTGAATTTAGCCAAGTTGGGACTGGATCCATTATTTACTGGTTCCACCATCTCACACATCATATGCCGAGTGGTGAAGATGTCTCAACCCATGTCAATGAGTATCAGAAAGCTGTCTGTTACCTTGCCAATGCCAACTTCATTATTCAGGAATGGCTGGCTGCTGTCATCCTATTGTCCATGCTATCATCTGACCCCAAGGATCCTGACTCCTGGGACTACTTCATTAAGGGTGTATGTTTCGACAAGGCAACAACAACATTATCCAGCATTATCTCTGAAATACTTGAGGAAAGACGATGCCAGAAGCCCACCACCATCATGCTCACCAGCAGCACCACTGAAAATGCACTTGCAGCATTAGAGCGAACTGCTCACACTGCAGGCATGAAATTCTGCATCAATTGCCAGTGGGCCAGGCATGACAAGATTACGTGCTATTTGAAAGGTGACAGTATGGAGGGAAAAGGACCAAGGCAGAAGTCATGTGGTAAAAGGAAGGAAAAAGTGAAAGTCGCTGAAGAGGATGAAGGAAAAGATGAAGTATCCAATATCATGCTAGAAAAGTGCTTGATGGCCAATGAAGCTACCCACGCTCATCCACCACCTGATATTCTTGTATGATCAGCTTCAACTCCCTTCGACATCAAAGATTCTGTGCATCATGTTTGCACAGCACGCTCGGCACCCATTATCAACTCTGGTGCATTGACTCACATATTTGTGGATTGTAAATCATTCACATCAGATTCCATGTCTTCTGGCAGCAGTATCAATGGTTTTGGAAATGGTCAAACACTTATCTCAGGTTGCGGCGAAGCTCAAATCATTGCCAGCAGACCATCCAGCACTACCCGACTCCATTTGCGCAACGCATGTGATGTTCCAACATCCTCCATGTCTATCATTTCAGTATCATGACTCGATGATGCTGACTGCTATACACTTTTTGGGACAGGTCATTGTATCTCATTTGAGCTAAAAGATGAGGGTCAATTGATACATGATATGCTTGCCAAGTCCAACCAAACCATCTTCACTGCGACTCGCCATGCCAACCGACTATATTATCTTAATCTGCCTAGATCTCGATCTGATGTGATTTACCCAGCCATCACACCTCTTTCAAAGCTAGAGCAATGGCATCACCGTCTTGGGCATTTAAACTACCCTACTGTGTGCTCACTGATCAGAAAAGGACTTGTGACTGGCGTGGACCTTACCAAAACTGAGTTGGACTATGATCCACCAGTCTGCCAACCATGTGCAATGGGCAAGCTGACCCGAGCATCATTCCTGCCATCGGAGAGCGGTAGAGTGAGCCAATTCCTTGCCCTCATTCATTCAGATCTATGGGGACCGTCACCCATCCAAACAGCATCCAGATCATGATACGTGATGACCCTCAAGATGACTACTCGCAGTGGGTATGGGTCCTATTTCTCTGGAACAAGAGTGACGCTTTTTCCGCATTCAAAACCTGGAAGTGCAAGATAGAGAAATCAAGCGAGAAATCTATTCAGACATTTCAGACGGACAATGGGGGCGAATATTTGGCAACACTTGGATTTCATTCATGAAGCAGGAAGGAATTCATTGGGAGTCTACAACACCATGGACACCCAAGCAAAATGGAGTCTCCGAGTGGCTTAATCGCACCCTCATTGATTGTGTCTGGACTGTTCTAATTGACACTGGCTTACCACTTTCCCTATGGGCTGAAGCTGTCAACTATATTGTCTACACCAAGAACCGGCACTCGACTCGCTTCCTCACCAACTCTACACCATACACAATGCGCTTTGGGCACAAACTGGACATTTCTCATCTTCACTGGTTCGGTTGCACTGCATACATGCTCGATGACTCACCTGAACACCAAAAACTTGACCCGAAAGGCACACATGCCATTTTTGTTGGCTATTCGGAGATGCAAAAGGGTTGGCGGTTCTATCTACCTGCCAAACGAGCCATTCGGGTTTCAGCCCACATCGTTTTTGATGATACTGCCGATGGTTGTGACAGTTTCCTGGCTGAGGGGGGGTACCAGTTCCACTACAAATCACTCCATTCATCACTCTCAGACAATGACGACTCCAGCCAGCAACCTGCCACTCAACCCAATCCTCCTCTTGCTCCACCTAACCATGTAAAGCAACCTCTGCCACCTCAACAACCTCGTGCATGTGCTCCATGTCCACCTCCTCATACTCAATCCACTTGTACTGCCGCAATCAAAGCTTGGACTGTGATATCCGATGCTGTACAAACCTTGGAACAGAGTTTGGACAAGGATGACTCAGACTCCAGCTCACGCAATTCAGAAGTGGAGGTGAATGAAGCACTAGCACCCAATCCATCAGGTGAAAACATCAACATTGCATCAGGTGAAGATCCCCAGACATATAAAGAGGCAATGAACTCACCAGACCATGCAGAATGGGAACAGGCCATGCGCAACGAACTCGACGTGATCGCACAGCTTGGGACATACGAGCTCATTGAGCTCCCTGCTGGTCATGACGCCATCGACACCAAATGGGTGTACTGCATCAAACATGACAAATCTGGCAACATCATCCATTATAAGGCTTGTCTCATCATGCATGGCTTCATGCAAAAACCAGGCATGGATTTCGATGAGACCTTCGCTCCAGTTGCCCGAATTGAGTCCATATGTCTACTATGTGCAATTGCAGCTGTGCTTGACTGGGAAATCCACGTCATCGACATAAACTCAGCTTTTCTCAACAGCAACATGCCTTCTGATCAGCCTGCCTACATCAAACAACCTGAAGGATTTGCTGCTGAAGGTCTAGAGCACCTTGTTTGACTCCTCTGGAAAGCGCTCTATGGTTTGCGCCAGTCTGGCTACCTCTGGTATCGAAAGCTCAAGTTGATACTGACTGAACTTGGCTTCACCATTTGTGTATCTGATCCATGCGTGTTCATTTGACATCATCAATCTGGTATCTGCATCATTGCATCCCATGTTGATGACCTCAGACTCTATGTATCATCGCTGGCTGAGATGAAACATCTCAAAAACAACTTCGGTGCATATGTTTCCTTCAAGGACCAGGGGGAGATCTGCCACCTACTCGGAATCAAGGTGATTCAGAACAGACATGCCCAAACAATTTCATTCTCCCACCGCTGATACATCGACTCCATGCTTAAGACCTATGGGCTCGAATCTGCAAATTCAGTATCGACGCTGAAGCAAACAGGACTGTGTTTGTCACATGCACACTCCCCAAGCAATGCCAATGAAGTCACCACGATGCAGAACATGCCGTATCAAAATGCCATGGGTGCACTCAACCATTGCACAATCATGACACAACCCGATATTGCGCATGCAGTGCAACAAGTCATGCAATTCGCAGCAAGTCCTGGATCTACCCATTGGGCTGCTGTCAAGCACATCTTACAATACCTCAAAGGCACACGTGATCTCATCCTGAACCTCGGTGGACTCACTGCAACAAAGTCCATTACTCCCTGTGCATATTCAGACGCTGACTACACCAACTCACCAGACCACGGATGCTTTGTATCTGGGTACGTGCTCATGCTCGGCGACAGCATCTTCTCATGGTCGGCAAAGAAACAGACGGTAACGGCTTTGTCTACAGCTGAAGCAGAATACTACTCTGCAGTCCATGTCGGCTGCGAGATTCTCTGGGTTCGTCACTTGCTTGCCAAACTCGGACTTGCACTCACAGCTCCTACACTGCTTCACATCAACAACACCACCACGATTCAGATCCTTACAACGTCAGATGAGATGTCAACCTGAACCCGACATATTCGCATCTCATACTTCTGGCTCCGAGATGAAATCGAGCGAAAGGAGATCACTCTGCAGCATGTCACATCAGCAGACAACGTGGCTGACATTTTCACCAAAGGGCTGCCTACAGACGCATACCGTCGTCTTGTTGGGTTGCTCAGACTGGTTGAATGAGCGAACTCCAGCTAATGGGGAGTGTTGGATATGGTATAGTCTCCATACTTTACAGCTTTTCATTTAACTACACCACTTCTAGTCTCTCGCCACTTACCCAATGTGCTAGCATAGTTCGGTTCCACATTCCCTTAATACTGTCTGTCATTCTTCATAACACCCTCAGTCATTTCTCTGTTCCAACTGAGGTATGCACTCATTACAAGCTGTAGTACTGTTCACTGACAAGTACCTAGTTCTCATATTCATTAGGTACTAATACAGTCATTTCTCCATTCCGACTGAGTCCTCATATTCATTAAAAGGTGACTTGAACTGGGTCTGTTTGGTCCTGATGGAGGACCTGCAATGCATGCTGATAGACATTACATAGTGTATCTCTGGCCAAGAGGATATTAGGAATGGTTTGAACTTGTGGGAGTGTTGAAAGTGTCTGTGGTAGCCTGAGCATGCAGACAAGATGAACACAGATCCACATGACAGGTGCTGCAGTTGTTAGCTCACAGCACTCAATGAGGGCATAGGTCTGAGTTTTTTTTTGCCTTCTCCACCCTTTTTTGTTGTTGATATGTTTGGTGGTTTGTGGTATGTTGCATAATTGCAGGTTTGTAATTCATGGCCTATGCTTCCAGGGTCTCACAACCACTCACCATAGACCCCTGGGCTCTGCTGAGTCATGAATGTGCATGTTTGCACTACAACAAATAGATCTTTTCTACATCCTGCAATACAGTGATCAGCAATAACTCTGTTTGATGGAGGTCAAATTCATGTTGTCTCTTTTCATTTTCTTAGCACATGGTTTGTTGAATGATGTAACACATATCCAATCAATATCTATCTGAAGCTGTTTTGTTAGTCTCACATACCCCCTTTGTGTCTAATCACCATGCTCTCTTAAGCTATACTTCAGCTACCCTGCTACACCACACTTTTTACCTGTTACATTGAATCATAAACTCTGAGCCCACTGAATAATGCCTCTCTGAATTTTCTTGCCCAAGTGGCCCATTACCCTGCCTGGCTCAGATGGATCAAACAATGATGAAAAGTCATTGAAGCAAATGCTACCATGCATTTATCAGAACAGCAGCAAAGATGAGCTATATGGGGACACTCTTCTTCAGGCTCAAGACTCTGTGGATGCTATGTTTTTACCTAAACTTTACTGGGATTCAGAAGCAGGGAACATGTCATATTCCAGACCAACTCCAGTCCTCCACACCATCTCTGATCCATTCTGACCATCTTTGACCCCCATAGACAACTCTGTTCTGCTTCTGTCCCATCTCTGATCTGTTTCCTCTTGGACTCAGGCTATGCTCTCTGTTCTAGTAGGTTACGTTCCATTCCATTACGTTCCATATTATTACGTTCAGTTTCATTCCATCCATATTTGTATTAGCTCTGCTCCTCAGACTCCTCCATGCAGTGTCAACTGTGGAGCACAGCTTGGCAGCACCTCTGGCACATCTCCTACCCAACCTCCAAACTCCTTATTAATCCAATTTCCCCTCCATATATAAACTCTGTATTCTGTCCATACATACCTCAGTCTGAATATTGAATCAACTCAACCCACTAGACTTGACTGTCTATCTCTGTCCGAGTCTTGATGACTCATCTCTGACCCTCCAACCCAACTCTGCTCCATAAATTCAGGACCTGGACTCATGCAAGGGTGCACCACATACGGTGAAGCCAAGTCCTGTCTGACCAAACTCTGGAGTTCTGGAGTTCCTGGAGATAGTTCTGACCTTAGTTTAACAGAACACTGGTGAGGGTGGCAACCTGAATGACTCAGATAAACACACACTGGGCATGTTGCTCTCCCACACTGTTATAGCATCATTTACTCATGCTTATGCCACCCCAGACACTGTTTTGAAACTACTGTGGCACTCAACTGAAGCAATCCAGGTAAGCAAGTTAATCCATCAATATCATCCAGCTGATCACATCCTTTTAGGTCTGCCCACTCATGCAAAGCCAATACATGGCTGTTCTCTTGATCATCTCTGATTTCCAGTGTGCTATCACTAAGTATGACATATTGGCTTCACATCAATAACTACTAATGGCACTCTAGATACTGGTTCAATGTTGAAGAGCAAGAAATCATAATAATGGGACCTTCTCACAGGACACATAAAAAGCCTGGGCAAACATTTACAGCCCAAATGACATTCAATATGCAGTCCTGCTACTCTGACAACCCCAAAAGACTCCAAGTACTGGCCCTCCCTAACACCATCATTGCAAACATTGGCATTCCTGACTTTCAGCTAGAAGTCACTAGAGAAGGTTGACCAAAGACTTTTTGGATCAGAGAGGTTGGGTTCAGCTTGACAGCAAGGCAAATGCAAGACAAGCTCATGGGCTTTGTCAATGATGCCACTGATCTCCTCTTTTTCATCAATGTCTGTGAACAGTCAAGATATTGTAAGCCCAGCAATTCTTCTACTGTGGCAACAATGCTACAAGCTTGGGACTCTCTCAACTTTGACACTTTCAGCTCTGAATACTCTCCTTTGTTCCAACCTGTCAAGCTTCATGGTTTTCAGTGGGCATCCTTAAAGGAAGTTCATTTTCATGTCTGCATTTATAAGAATGGAGTTTTTGACTTTGACTTCAATGACCCTCAATATACCACAACCAGGGTGAGTGGTCACAAGACAGGTCACTTATATATATTTTGTTAGTGCTGATGGTCTCAGCAGACCATTTATCTGACCATTGATATGGAGTAAGTGGATGAGGTCCTGTGTCATGCCAGGGTCCATTTGCATCATTTTGTTACTGCCCACTCTCCAGACAATGAGGTTCCTGTTCCCATCCAGTCTCTGGGAACCTATCCATACAAGTGAAATAGCATGTGCTTTGCTTTGAAGAATTCATTAATCTGCACTGCACACAAATGCTACACTGACTGGTACACACACAAAGGGAAGAAATGCAAGAATGCAGGCATTGATTCCACTGTTGCACAATGTCATATTCTGGATCCACCACTTCAACTCCGACCCTCCAGATCTTCTCCAATCCCACTCTGATCCAACTCCGGACCATTTCCCTCTGTATATAGTTCTCTGAACTCCGGACACTTCCAGGATGACTCATCTCCATTCCAATGATGTTACATTCCATACCTGTGTCCTCCATTCCATTCCCTCTGCATTTGTACTAGTTCTGCTCCTGTAACTCTTCCATGCAGTGTCAACTGCAGAAGCACAGCTCCGCAGCACCTCTGGTACATACTCTACCCAACCTCCGAACTCCTTAGTCATCTGTCCCCTCCATAGTATAAATACTCTGTACATTACTCTGTAATCTTTAGCTCGAATATCAACCTAGCCTGACAGTCTCACCTTTGTTTCCTCTCATCTGAGCCTTGATGGCTCAACCCTGACCCACCTCTGACCTCTCTGCTCCACAAATACAGGACTCAGACCCAATGTAAGGGTGCACCACATAAGGTGAAGCCAAGTCCCATCTGACCAAAACTCCAGAGTTCTGGAGTTCCGGAGATTGTCCAACATGGCCTTAACAGTATATTTGAGCTCCTCCTTGCAATTGGGTCCTCCTCTTTGCAATTGGGTCCTCACAGTAGATCCATGCTCCTCCTTGCAATGGAGTTCATGACATCTGATCATGACACTCACTTTGAAAACCACACTCTCTTCACTCCTGACCATCCCTCTGAACTCCCTGATTCCACCTGAACATCTGACAACCCCTCTGCACAAATCTGTCAACTCTGCTGGTTCTTTCTGACCCTCTGAGATCAACTCCACCAGCTCCTGTGGCAACTCCGAAGCATCCACTTCTCCTACACTGGACTTGTCATCTGAGCTTCCAAGCAACAGTAAAAGCTCATCACCTCGAGAACCACTTGTACATGTTCTGCAGCTAAGCTAGCCACATCCATATTCCAGGCACCCAAGGCCTGCACAAGCAAGACTGCAACTCTGGAATCCAAACTGGAGGCCTCCATTCCAGAGGTGAACAAATAGTCAGACCTCTCTGACTCCTAAGGGTTGCATTGCCCTTTCTGTACCTAACTCCGACTCAAAATACATCCAGTCACTCTTGACCCCATCATGTCCCCTCATCATGTCCCCTGTCCCTCAGGTCCTTCCTTGTGCTCAGACACATTGGATTGATCCACTCCACTCCTTCACTCCTTCACCCCTACCCTGCCTTGTCCTTTGTGCTTGGTCACATTGGACCTCCTTGCTCCGCTCCTCCTAACTCCACACCTCCTTGCTCTGCTCCTCCACACTCTGCACCTCCTAACTCCGCACCTCCACTCCTACTCCTACTCCGACCTCAACTCCTTTGTGCTTGGTCACATTGGATCTCCTAACTCCGCTCCTCCACTCCTACTCCTGCTCCTTCTCCTACTCTGACCTCAACTCCTTTGTGCTTGGTCACATTGGACTTCCCTGCTCTGTCCCCCTGCTCCCATTTCTTCCAGATCCCCTCCATCCTCACCTCCCATTCCGAAACCAGTGTTATTACTCTGATGACATTTATGTCAACTCCACTGGATGGTTCCTGTCTCCTTGTTCTAGAAAACCACTGACTTGCCCACTACTGATCCATTGATCGACAGGGAATTAGCAGTACCATATTCCGTTTACCTGGACATACCATGCCTGCAACTCTGAGCTCACCTCTGCAGCCTCCGGGTTTTTCACCCCTTGCTGACTCTGCTCCCCCCTCCAATACACTGTGTCTCTCTGACCTCCCATTCTGTCCTCCAGAGCTTGATCTCTGACCCCACCTCCATTCCTCTGGTGTTTGGACCCTAGTCCAATATCCTTGCTAGTCAATGGAACACCTCTCTGACTCCTTCCTCTCCAATTTCTTCAAATGTGCCCCTTTCCAGGCCACCTCTGACTCCTCTTCTGCTTCCACTCCAGTCTCTCCAGTTCATGGTCCTTGTACCTCTGACACTCTGGAAGCATCTCTGCCCTCCCTTTCCCCTCAGTCAATCCTTGCTGTGCTTGGATTCCCTCTGTCTCCTCCACTGCCCTTTGTTTTGCACCTTCCTCAGCTTACCCCTTCACTTCCCTCCTTCACCCTCCACACCTCTTTCTCTGTCCTCCATCCTTCTGACTCTGGTGAATCAACACCATCATGCAAACCTCTAAAGGCCTTCAAGGGTTCAGGCCTAAGAGGGGGATACTGTCATATCCTGGATTTACTGCTTCAACTCTGATCCTCCAGATCTTCTCCAATCCAACTCCAATCCAACTCTGGACCATTTCCTCCAAACTCTGGACCATTTCCCTCCATATATAGTCCTCTGAACTCCAGACACTTCCAGGATGACTCATCTCCATTCCAATGATGTTACATTCCATACCTGTGTCCTCCATTCCATTCCCTCCACATTTGTACTAGTTCTGCTCCTGTAACTCCTCTGTGCAGTGTCAACTGTGGAAGCACAGCTCCGCAGCACCTCTGGTACATACTCTACCCAACCTCTGAACTCCTTAGTCATCCATCTCCTCCATAGTATAAATACTCCATACATTACTCTGTAATCTTTAGCTCGAATATCAACCTAGCCTGATGGTCTCACCTCTGTTCCCTCTTGTCTGAGCCTTGATGGCTCAACTCTGACCCACCTCTGACCTCTCTACTCTGCAAATATGGGACTCAGACCCAATGTAAGGGTACACTACATAAGGTGAAGCCAAGTCCCATCTGACCAAAACTCTGGAGTTCCAGAGATCGTCCAACACAGCCTTAACACACAAGGTATGTAATTTCCCTCATCACCTTGTATAGCATTGCTTATCTCCACCATCCAACCAGGCATGAGTGAGCAATCAGCCACTGCCTCTTTGCCAAATGCTTCTATCACCTCTGGGCAATGTGCAAGGACATGTGGGGGTGCCATTGGAGAGGGTCCTCATTGACAGTCAACTTGGCTCAGCCCTTTTTTCTTATGCCAGGCCATCAATGAATCATTAATTGTTTTCATTTTGTTCTGCTTTATTTGCTCCTGCATACAGTTCTAGATACTTGGTAGCACCAGGACCTCAGATTGCCTCATGTTGTAAGTTGTGCTTGTTATTTGCAGGGCAATACATATTTTTTTTTGTACATACATCAGAACCAACCTGTTTTCAATTGTACCCATCAGTTTGCCATTTGTCTGTCCTTGTTCAAATGTTCATGGCCCATTGCTTCCAGAATTTGGGGCCTGAACAGAATGAACATCAGCAAGAGCCAGTGTTACGCTGTGTTTTCAAAAACTTTTGCAAGGCTCAACAAGGATTCTAATTGGATCAGAAGACCTTGTATCACAGATTTCTATTTATATCCTGCTGGCCCAGCACTGACCCAGCACTTAGGTTTGCTGTTGAACAGCAATGCAGCACTGCATTATTTGCCTGTATTTATTCTGTGCATTGACTGCCTTTGCCACCTTTGTTATTTGTGTTGGAGACACAAAAATTCAAGAACCTTCCCTTTGTACATACATATTATGGCTGGCCTAGGTCCAGACCATCACCTGCTCTCTGAAGCTCTATGAAATCCTGTGAGATCAAGGATAGTGAAAATGAGCTGCTGGCAAACCTCATGTGAGATCACCATCATAACGTGTTGTGATCAAGATCTGTACTATGCTGTACAATAACTTCAGCAGCACAACAACTTCATCAGTTTTGTAAAGTACAACTTTCTCCATATCTATACAACTACACTGAATCTATAGAGTATTCTAAGGCTCTGCAAACTTGAATGGGCAAAAATGTGGAAGAATGAAGTGAGATAGTTATGCATTGAATGGTCATGCTGCTTTGTCACTCTGGTGTCACTCACTGACAAGCACCACAGCTGGGTTTGAACCTAACATGACAGTGCTGAGTCATGATGTGTGGCCTTCATTGCAAAGATGATGAGGCTGTTTTACCTTCACAGCTTGAATGGCCAAAGCAGCAACTGGAAGAAACATGGCATGCAACTTCCAATCTGACTATGAGTCTCAGATACAAGTACAGTGCAAGGCTTTGCAAATGACCTCTACAAGTCAGTTTCTAAAGCAGCAAAGGCTCAAAGTGTACATGCATTTGTCTTGATCATTAGCTTTCATCTAACCTTTTTGCAGGTATCCCATATGACTCTCAATTACCATGTGCTTGGAATCCATCAGCCTTAGAGTGAGGTTCAACCCAGCATGGAAGGGAACTCTCAAAGAGCTGAAGACTTACATCAGGGACTGTCCTGCTGATCTGTCACATGCCAAAACTACCCCAAATCCTCAATTTGCAATACTGTTTCAAGTCATATCTGGCCTGGGTAAGACATGTACTACTTGTGACCCAGTTCAGGCATACTCTCAATACATCTGATACAAACAATTATTTCATGCTTCATGCTAATACATATCACACATGTGATCACTTTTTAGTATGACATCACTTTCATATTGTAATGCCCTGGCACACTTGGTGCACTATGATTGACCTACAGGTCACATATATAGCTCCAATGTGTCTATAGAGTTTGGTAGTTGTTCTTGTACCTATACATCATAGTTTCTAACAGAGCATGGTCCTGTTCCTTTGTCTGTTTGCTCCAGTGTCTCTCACCAAACACACATAACAGCCTTGTGGATGCTAGGGTGGCTTCACCAGACATCTGTGATGGTCAAGGAGTTCTCATCAGTCCTGGCAAGTACAATGAAAAAATTAAACATGATGCTATTGTTGAGGTCGAAGTTATTTTAAAATTGTATGTAACATATACCTATTCTTACTGTTGCCAAGGACATTGAATTGCATTACATAGGTGGAGCATCTGGTCAAACTCCTGTTTGAGCAGCCAGGATGGTCAATCAGGATCATGAGTCTACTGAGTTATCATGAGAAGCATCAAATTACTACCTTTTCTGGCATACTCCTGAGCAAGCATGTTGAAACAGCTAATGGGAAACACAGAGACACACAAGGCTGGAAATGGAAAGCAAACTTCTGATGACAACAGGCTGCCAGATCAACCTCCTACTAAAAAAACTTGTGTCTCTGATGAAACATTTGACATGGACTTAGAAGAAAACTGATGAGAGAGTAGCTCTAATTACATACCTTATGATTGTTGCATCTCAATGAATGAAAAAGTAATGTTGATTGTTCTTGCCTCTTCACTCTCTTGTCTGTGTGTTCACACAAGGGAGTTGAGAACTGGTGACTCTGGCACCACTATGATAGGATAGTATAGTATGCTGCAGTATTGCAATCAGTTTGAGTCTCCAACACAAACAGCAAAGGTGGCAAAGGCAGTCAACACATTCATACAGCATCATCATTATGCATAGCTATCTACCCATCATGTCACACAGTGAGTGAGCCACTTCACTTGACATCAAAATAGCACTAAACATCACTGCCAATGGCAAGCACACACTGTCTTGGAGTCATGCCACTGCTGCCATGTCCTGGGATGGGAAAAAAGCTCTGTAGTATGATCCCTAATATATTGACAATGGTATGTAATACCTAAGCCCCCTCTTACTGGCTTTGTGCTGGGACCAGTAGGGCCAATAAGGCTTGCTAACCTTGCTGCAGGATATGAGCTTGATGGTTATTGAGCCAGGCACATCTACCAGGGTCTAGATGCATCTCAGCAATGATATCATGCACCTGCAGGAAGTCCTGTCACCACCTGGATATAGTCACTCCAATTTTCAGATACTGGCCTTTCTGGAAATTGTGCAAAGCTGCAGCTATGGCTGTGCCACCCAACATGAAAAGGTTGTCCATTTCCCTGCCTGAACTGCTGACATTTCTTCCCAGACTCAGGATCTAGATGAATGTCTCATCAATGATAAGATTCCAAAATGCAGACAACATGAAGTTCTCAACATCCATAGTCTCATGCAGAAAGGAAAATGTGCTGAGAAACATTTAGACTTAGTTGGCACAGAAAGCTACATCATTTTGCAGGAGTAAATCAAGGGGGGGGTGAAGTCAAAACGTGAAGGTAAAGTGTGTGAAACAGAGTTCTTTAAAGTCATGTAGCACCTGTGTCATGGTGTGTGTCACCTTGGGCTGCACTGAGTCCTTCATTTTGACCACAGCAAGTCCAATTATTTGTTCATGCTCATCATTGGATGGGACAGGCTTCTCCAAGACCATCTTCTCATAAACATACTGGCATGCATTTCTAATGATGGTGCATGTCTCCTCCTCCATTAGGGTTACTGGGATAATGTGCATGGGAATGCTGGAAGCTTGAGGGAGTGGAGGAGCTAAAGGGTGAGGTAAAGGAGCTGGGCCAGTAAAGAGCCCAAGCACAGAGGGAGGATGATGGGGGGGCACTGGGCCAATTAACAGGTTGAAGGCATGCAGAAAGATGTAAGTTAGTAGTTGTGACCATTAATGATATGCACTGCATTATCACTGGACTGGAAAATCTGAGTAGACTGCATAGTGAGTGAAATGAGACTGAATTCTTTTGATAGCAGGTAGTAATAAGTGGTTTGGTGGGAATGTACTGAACACAGACTTACCATGCCCTTCTGCCTCCACAAACAGTGCAAGATTGGTTGGCTAAGTGCTATGGATATCCACACCTTTGGTGTTGAAAACAGTTGGAAAATTCTATTCAATGGGCCTGATGGGATGGATTCAGCATTGGATTCTGTGATGCTTACCATGTTATGGGCCATGGAGGGGGTACAAAGTGAAGGCAATAGATTACAATCAGTGCAATAGTTTATCAGGTACAGGGTTACAAAACATGTACCAATTGAGTCAATAGGCAAGTGTCCAAATTACCTCTTCACCCTCATCATCAGGCTGATCTGAGCCTACTTCATCATCACATGGTCTGCTTCCTGCCAAGCCAAAGAGGCTGTGTGACATGAGGACCTGGTGCATGCTGTCCTCATGCTCTCAAGATCTACCTAGGGTGGCCAGCCCTGCTGCATAAATGTCCCAGTAGATTTGTATGCTCCACTCCATGATTTGACAAATTTGCTCCATCTTCTCCATATCTGTGATTCCTTGCTCTTCAACAATGTAACCAAGTAAGTCAATATATTTCAGATTGGCAGCAATATCATCCCTGTGTTGCTCACACACAGCTGCCAACAATGCTGTCCATTCCTTGCAGGACTTGATTTCAGCCATTATGAGAGCAACCCATTGAGTGATGCAGTCACTGTCAGCCAGCTTTGATTTAAGGGCCCTCAGCAAGACATTGTTGGGCATAGTGGACAAGGCTTCAACAAAAGTGTTCTTGCCCTGTTGTTGCATTATGATTAAGTCAGACAGCAGTTGGGTCAATCATGCTCAGGGATTGTTGTACATACCTCCTGTATTCCATCAATAGTCAGATCAGAAAAGAAAGTTATTCCAAGTGCCTGTACTGCATACTGCCACCCAGGGGGAGGCACTTCTCAGTGTGTATGGATGGTATCATCCCTTGGGAGATGGACTAGTTTGCTGCAGGAACACACAAGTTCCCTCAGTGTGAGAGGTTGCATATGGAGGAGAATCAAAGTGTTGTGGATGATGAGGCATGTCTGAGCTAGAGGACAGTCTTTGAATACATGGCTGTTTGATGGGAGAGCTGTTGCCAGAGAACTTGGACATGGGAGAATGTGGTTCAATAACTAAATCATCACCCTTTGGACTGGGCAAGGAAGATGAAATCTCTGAATCAAATGAAGTGCAAGAAGGAGAGAGCTAGGGGAGTTGAAGTAGAGCAGTAGGGCTCTGAATCATGGTATCTCTGGTGGAAGTTACACTAAACCTGAGGACAAGCTGCCTGTCAGAGTGAATATCTGACTTTGAATGGTTGTCCTCCAGTAGTATGCCTGATGGGATTTCAGTGCCTGCATATTTCAACCACACAAAACCCTCCTCACTCTGTGGGAGTCAGGAAATGCCTGCTGACCACTGGCACTGACACCAACTTGGTCAAAATCCTGATTTTGCATTTGACAATGCAGCCCAACATAATCATGGCTATATGAGTCTTTCAGTTTACTAATCTGATCCTAGAATTATTTAATATTAGTCAGCACCATGGTAGCTCGACTTGGGTCTTAAAAAATGAGAGACAGGCTGTACAATTACATAGGCCCACCATAATGGTGCTTGCATCAATGCCCACTGCTGAGTTGGCCACATCATGGATGCCACCTAAGGGGCACTCTGAGTTTTCCAGTTTGAATTCCCCAGCATTTGATTCACTCCATTTCTGTCTCATGCCTCTCCCAATTAATCAACAATGGCATCACTCATGTGGCAACTGTGGCAAGTTCTTTCCAACTGCAGGAAGTGTCTGTCGACATGTGACACACTCCCACACATGTCACCTCAAATGGAAAGCACAAGCTGGTCAATTTGTTGCTCACAGTGTGCTGAAGAGCAATATGGATAAAAGAGATGAAACTAGCAGTTTACTGAATCAAGATGGAGAGTGTCTTGTCTACATGGGTGCTGAAGAAGACATAGAGATGTTGAGAGAAGAGGCTGCAGTTGAGCTGAGTGCTGGTGCTGAGAAAGACATGCAGAAAGATATTGATGCTATCCTGGAAGCACACTCTGATTCATTCAAGCAATTTGTGGAGGATTTTACCTCTACTTGTGTTGTGGACATTCTCAGCACAATGGAAACCAACTTTGAGCAGATGATGGCATTTCAGGAGACCCTGGGAGGTGGTGCATATGCACCATTTGCTGATGTGGATGAGTGGGAACTGGCACAATGGTTGACCAGGAATGCCAATCAATGGGCAACCGAAGAGTTTCTGAAACTACACATAGTTTGTATACAACCATACCATTCTAACCCAAGGCTGACATCTCTGATAGATAAAGATGCAAGCACAGCTGAGCTACTGCAGCAACTACATGTTACTGAAATTGATCAATAAGTGTCCAACTGGCCCTGAGTGGACTTGCAAACTTGTGCATGTCCATGGCAATCTCAAGCCTGGCAATAATGTTCTGGCTGATGAAAATCGTGATCAACCCCTCAAGGAGCTGGAGCTATGGATGTGGAACCCCATTGAATGCATCAAGGAACTGATTGGAAATCCCACATTTAATGGAGATACAGCATACACACCAGAGAGGGTCTATGTTGATAATCAAGGACAGACTTGATGCTATGACTTGATGTGGACAGGTGACTGGTGGTGGACAATGCAGGTGAGTCAATTTAGGATGTGAGGCACATTCACACCTTGGGCTGATGGGCATGTGCCAGGAGCAAATGCCAGCTGGCACAACTATAGCACCTGTCATCCTGGCTTCTGACAAGACAGAACTGTTGCATTTCAAAGGCAACAAGGCAGCATGGCCAGTTTATCTGATGGTGGGCAACCTATCAAAGTGAGTTCATCATGAGCCTTCTCAACATGCATCCATTCTGTTGGGATACTTGCCTGTGTTGAAGATGGTATCATTTGAAGATAATTTGATTGCCTGGTACCAGTTGTTTCACTACTGCATGAAAGAGTTGTTGTGGCCATTGGTGGAGGCTGGACAAAATGGAGTGGAGATGGTGTGTGCAGATGGGGAGATTTGGTGAGTCTTTTCAATTCTGGCTGCTTTCATTGGAGACCACCCCAAACAGTGCCTCATTGCTTGCTGTGCTGAGAAATGTTGCCTGAAGTGCCTTGTGCATGCTGATCAGCAAGGTGCAAACTGTCAATTTCCACTGCACAACCAACCACAGGCAAAGCAAACCCTTCATGCTCAAGCCATGAGGGAATGAATATCCACCTGAGTTCCTTGCTGATGGCCTGTGCCACATCTTCTCACCATTCTGGGCAGATCTTCCTCACATGGATATCTTTATTTGCATAACTTCTGATGTCTTGCACCAGCTTCATTAAGATATCTTCAGGAATCACCTCAAAAAATGGTGCACATCCATTGCTGGCCAAAGGAATTTTGATGTGTGATTCCATGCAATCTCAATGCTGCATATCTGCCTCTTCAATATGTTCTTCTCTTTCCACATGGTAAAGAGGGTTAGCATCTAGACATTCCTCTCCAGGATGTCAATGGAAGACCACATCATTCAAAGAGGGTCATTCAACTTCTCTGGTATGCCTACAAATTCCACATACATCCATCAAACAAAGAGCCACAAAACATTTTCAAGGGTGGTAGACTCTTTCAGCAGTTGGTCTATGATGCCTGTACTTCTATTGATCAATGCAACCTTACTTGGATCCAAAACAATCAGAGAAAGATCAGAGGAGATTTGTATCAAGGCCTTCAGGATCATTTGGCACAAAATCTGGATCAGAACATAAGGCAGGTGGGATGTGTTACTTTGCCTTTCAGTTACAAGGGTGGTGCACACTACATGCAGCAACTTCTTCAAGATTCCTTGGCCATCTGTAGAGTACAGAAAACCTGATCTCTTTCTTACCATGACTGCAAATGGCAGTTGGTCTGAAATAACTCAGAATCTCCTTCCAGGTATGTGCTTTACTTCATCAATCATTTTACTTCACTCTCACTTTCTATTTCATCAGGTCAATCTACTGTGGACAGGTCTGATTTGATGGCACATGTTTTCCATGCCAAGCAATAAGCTTTGCTCACCAAGATCAAGGATGGCTATTTTGGTCAGGTGGCTGGCTATGTTTATACAATTGAGTATCAGAAGCATGATCTTCCTCACGTGCACCTCTTGATTTCTCTGGAGCAACAAGACAAGATTCATACTGTCCAGTGGGTGGATGCCTTCATATCAGCTCAGATTTCTGATTCCAACCTTTATCCTCAACTGCACTCTGCTGTAACAAAGTACATGCTTCATGGTCCCTGCTCTCCAAACAGGTGTATTGAGAACAATGTCTGCACAAAGTGCTTTCCCAAGAGTTTTTCTCCTCAGACCATTATCAAGAAGGATGGCTATCCTGACTATGCTCACCCTGAGAATGGAAGGACTGTTCAAAAGTGCCAGGATGTCTTTGACAATAGACATGTGGTCTCTCATCCCAGAGAGTTGTTGGTTCAGTTTGATTGTCACATTAATCTGGAAGTTTGTGGCTCCATCAACACTGTCAAATACATTCACAAGTACATCTACAAGAGTCCTGATCATGCCACTATGCAAACAGAGGGTCATGATGAGATCAAGGCCTATCTTGATGCAAGATACATTTCTGCCAATCAAGCCTGTCATAACATCTTTGAGTTTCTCATGCACAAAGAATGGCCTGCTGTCTATCATCTCCCTGTTCATCTTCCAGGCCAGCAAAATGTTGTCTTTAGAGATGATGCTCAAATTATGGAGGTGGTCAACAATGTCAAGGACTCTCACTTGATGGGTTGGTTCAAGGCAAATCAAAATCCTGACTTGA
>JBBPKF010000060.1:0-21042 GCA_038089175.1 Binderoboletus segoi | reverse complement strand
GTTGCATCATGTCCTGTAGCTTGTTCTTTCTATATTCCCCTGCAATCAGAGCAAGTCTCTTTCTTAGGCTTTGTCACCCTAAGTTAGCTATCCTGACCTTGTGGTGCTTGCCATCTCAAGCAGCTGTGTTCTCATTGTGTTGCCTTGCTGTAACACCATCTCTGAAGTCTGACCAAATGGCATCAAGTCTGTCAAGGTTGCTGAGCCCATAGAAGTGTAATACCTACGTGTGCTCGTTCGCTCTGGTATAAGGTGCTCTCTCACCTTGAGCATCATCCAGCCACAGCTGAAGAAGCCTGAGTGCTTGAAGAAGTTATGCAAGTCTCTACTCGCAGTGTAACAATCCATCTCTTAGCAAAAATTTCATCCCTGCTCTTAAAGACAGAATGGCACTACTAGAAGAAACTCGAGCAGAAGCACTGGCATCACATGAAAAAGCTGCCCTCACAATGAAAAACAAAATCAGAACCAAAACTCCATTATGGAAAGTCAGAGAAAAAGTATGGCTGGAAGCAAAGAATTTGTGTTTCCCTGGCAGAACCTCAAAACTGTCACAAAGAAGATATGGCCCCATTACCATTGAACTGGTAATCACCCCATGGACATATCAACTAAAACTCCCTCCAACCTGGAAAATACATCCAGTTTTCCACACTTCCCTTCTATCACCATTCCAATCTTCAGAAGAATTTGAAACACCCTTTATTGAACCACCCCGAGATGAAATAGAAGGGGAAGAGCAATATGAAATCGAAGCAATCATGAGCCACAGGGGAATGCCATGGAAATGCCACTATCTAGTGTGCTGGAAAGACTATTCATCAGCTGAAGATACATGGGAACCAGAAAAGAATTTTAGCGGAGCTTCAACTCTGTTGCAACAGTATAAGAAATGGCACCATCTCGGACCACGACATGCCTTTCTTCATCACCCATTTCAACAACAATGATAGAACCCCACCAGGCTTTTGGCAGAAAATCGTGGAATTCTACCTCATAGAACAAAACCTTTCCTATGCAGAACTGGAACAAAGAATGTCCAACCACTCCTCTCCCACTTCATTCCACACATTTACTCATGAACTTGCTGAAAGAATCTATGACCATCCCACATCTCCCCCTCATGAACAGGAACAACCCTCAGCATTTGCAAAAGTTCCCTCTGGTCCTTGCACCATGTCATATCCCGGATCCACAAGTCTAACTCCGACCCTCCGAGGTCACTCCGATATCAACTCCGTCCAACTCCAGTCCGATTTCCTTTTGTATTTATGCTATGCTTTAACGTTCCATTCTGTTGCGATATGCTCCATTCCATTATGTTCCATATTCTTACGTTCCATTCCATTCCATCCATATTAGCATTAGTTCCACTACCTAGACTCCTCCGTGCAGTGTTAACTGCGGAGCACAGCTCCGCAGTACCTCCGGTACATCTCCTACCTGACCTCCAAACTCCTTAGTCATCTGCTTTCTCCGTAGTATATAAACCCCATATTCTAGCCTGTAAATACCTCAGTTCGAATATCAATGAAACTTGACTACCTCTCCTCTGACTTGAACCTTGACGGTTCTTCTCTGACCTCTGACCCTCTGACCAATTCTGCTCCATAAATCTGGGACCAGGACTTGTGCAAGGGCGCCCCACATACGGTGAAGCCAAGTCCCATCCGACCAAACTCTGGAACCCCGGAGTTTCCCGGAGTTAGTCCGACCTAGTTTAACAGTCTTGCAGCATGGTATCATTTCTGTTTCTTTTGTAAGTCAATCAACAATGACCAAAATGGAATCATAACCATGGGAGAGTGGGAGATCTGTTGTGAAATCTGCCATGGTGTGTTCCCAGGGTTTTTCCAGAATTGATAACAGAATAAGCTTTCCAGCAGGTGATTTATTTTCCAATTTCATATGTGTGCATTTATCACAGCATGGGATATATTCTTTAATATCAGTGTTCATAGAAGGCCAATAGTACATTCATGAGATCAACTCATGTGTCTTTTCATATCTGGTGTGTCCTGCAACCGGGGTATCATGATTCATTTCAATTACTTTCATTCAGAGGTTTTCTCCTTTGCCTTTGTTTTCTCATCAGGTACATATACCTTTTCACCTTTCCATATCAAGCCTTCATCAGCTGTCATTCCTTTATTGATAAGCTCTCTGACCTCATGGTCCCATAGAAGTTTTGTCCTTCTTTTTATTTTATCTTCTATCATTATTCCTTCATCACAGATTTTAACCAATGATGAGGTTCATATCCATTCCAGGGGTATCATCATTATTCCTTTGTTGTTATTTTCTATTCCTTTAGGATGGTCTTCTCATCTAGAGAGAGTGTCTGCTTTTATGTTTGTAGCTCCAGGCTTGTATACAAATATATAATTGAATTGTGTCAGGTATTGTGCCCAGCAGGCCTGTCTTTGATTCAGATCCTGTGACTTCATGAAATACTGGAGGCTTGCATGATCATTCCAGATTTCAAATTCATATTGGCTACCTTCTAGATAATGCCACCATTGTTCTAGTGCATCAATGATGCTCAGCATCTCTTTATCTGCTATTGGGTAGTTGTGTTCCTGTGGTGACATGGAATATGATGCAAAAGCTACTGGATGCCATTTCTCATCCTGGAGTATTGAGAGCACTGCTCCTGTTGTGTAATCCGAAGCATCTGTCTCAAGTCTGAATCTGGAATCTGTGTCCAGATAAGCGAGTACAGGTGCCATGGTGAAATGCCTTTTCAGTGTATCAAATGCATTTTGCTGTGCTTCATTCCAAGTGAAGTTCACTTCTTTCTTTAATGGATCATTAAGGGGTTGTGTGACTTGCACATAATCTTTTATGAATCTTTGGTAGAAGTTGGCTAAACTGAGGAAGCTTCTAATCTCTTTTGCATTCATGGGAGCAGGCCAATCAAGTATAGCCTTCACCTTTTCATTGTTCATTTTAACTCCTTCAATGTTTATGATCATTCTGAGGAATTCAACTTCTTTCTTGAAGAAGCTACATTTTTCTGGTTTTGCAAATAAGTCATTATTGCAAAGGTGCTCTATTACCTTGCAAACTTTCTCTTTGTGATCTTCCAGAGATTCTTTTGTAAATATCATTATGTCATTGATGTATACAATTACCATGTCTTTCATATCTTCAAAGAGATTGTTCATCATTGTTTGGAAGGTTGTGGGTGAATTGCACAGCCTGAAGTACATGACTAGGGGTTTGAATAACCCTTTGTGGCAGATGAAAGCTGCCTTCCATTCATTGCCTTCTTTTATCCTTATGTTATTGTATCCCCAATGAAGATTAATCTTTGTGAACCATTTCACTCCTTGCAGTTTGTCAACAAGCCGCAAGATCAAAGGAAGTGAATAGTTGTTCCTGACAGTGTGGGAATTCAAGTATCAGTAATCCTGTATCATCTCCTTTTGTCCATTCTTCTTTGGTACAAAGAAGACTGGTGACATTTGAGGGCTTTTAGAAGGTCTGATGTATCCTTTCTTGAGTTGGTCATCTATGAAGGCTGAGACCTCCTTGCATTCCTGAACCAATAGGGGTATAATCTACTCTTTCTTGGCAGTAAATGTATCTTTGAGATCAATTGCATGATCTCATGGCTTTCTAAGTGACATTTGTTCACTTTCCTTTTGCATGAACATGGAAATTAAGTTGTGGAAGTCTTCTGGAACCAGGTTCTTGGGTTTGGGTTTCTTTGGCTTTGCTTCCTCATCTTTGACTTCTTCCACTTGTACTTTTCTGGTGTAGTGTGCTTCTAGTGCATCCCTTTCTTCTTTCTCCATTTATCTTAATGATACTGGTTTATCCTGTAATTTCTGGCAATGTCTCAGGCATCTAGTCATCTTGATTTCTCCTTTTGTCCAGTTGATATCTGAATTATGTTTCTTCAACCATGTAAAGCCAATTATCATTATGTTGTATCCCAGATCTGTGACTTCTGCAGTTATGTATTCTCAGTGTTCTTGGAAATCTATTATCATTTTGGCAGTGTGGGTTATTTTTCCGTTTTTGTTTTCTGTTCTGTCCATGTTGTAGATCAAAAATTCGTTTTGTCTTTTCTTCATTGGTAGATTTAAATACTCAGTGTATCGCTTGTCAATGAACATGGTGTTTGCTCCTGAATCAAGGAGTGCTTCAACTTTCATAAACTTCTTTTTGTTTATTGGTGAGATTTGAATCTCCATTTGGATTTCCTTCTTTGGGTTTATTGTCCTAATTAATTTATCTGGGATTTCATTAGCTGTTAGTATGGAATCAAGTTTTTCATTCAAAGGGGAATTAAGCACAGGTTTGTTCCTGCTGCACTCTTCTTGAGCCACCCCCAACATTACATTATAGTCTGTATCAAACGTGTCCTTGATTTCCAAAATACTATACTGGTTTATGTTCTTTCAAGGAACTTGCCTACCCAGATTTGGTGAGCTCCTATCTATTTTGATTGGTTGGCATTAAATTTGTAGTCACAAAAGTACACCCTCATTTCTTCGAAGTTAAGTCCACAGACTGCAGTGAACTCATCCTTCTGCTTTCCTTTCCCTTCAGAGCCTGAAGGCCCAGTGTTGTTGTTGTTGTTGGTGCTTTTAGCCTCATCCCAGAAGGTTGCTGCATGAACTTCTTTCTTGTTCTTGCAGTTATCATGGTGTCATCTGCCCATCCATTTGCAGACAGGGCACTTTATTACTGGCTTTCAGCAATTTTTGACCCTGTGGTTGCCTTTGCAATTAAAACATTTCATTGGGCCATGAGGATCCTTCTTCTGTTTTACCTTTTCAGCCATGCTGATATCCATGGCATTGGGATCTTTCCCTTTGCCATAACATTGCTGTATTCTTCCCATGATGAAATTGATGAAATTGTGGAAAGTTCTAACTCTTTGGATTTGGGTGAGGTATTCTTCAACCTCTTTCTTTCACTTGCCTTCTTTAATGATTTGGGCAATTATCTTGCCCTTGACATTCATTTCCAGTATCTCAATGGCATGGGTGTCATTGATCTCTGCTTGTCAGTACAGAGCTATCCATTGTACCATGTACTGCTCCATTGGCAGATTTCCTTGTTTGAAGGCCCTTAGTTGACATCAGGCCCAATCGACTTGTGTGGCTGATCTGAACAGCCTTTCAAGATCAGTGATCAATTGGTCCCATGTATACTCATTGCCTCATTGTAAATTGATTTCAGCAAACTTGCTGGCTTTTGGTCTCTTTAATTTTGAGAGAACAGCGAGTATGGCATCATATGAGCCTTCAGGGATCACTCTGCAATTTATCTGCATCCAGCTTTTCATCTTCACCCACCATTCTGCAAACTTTGCAGTTTCCCCATTATATTCTCCAGGGTCCATGAATACTTCAATCTTTTGTGAGAAGGTGAAGTCAAATGGGCCACCCCTTTCTGTGGGTTGCACCTGTCTGAATTGTGCTGCTTGTTTCTCAAGGTCTTGGACCCTTTCTTGAAACATGTTGTTTGCAGCCTTCTTGACATTCAGCTGTATGAGAAGGTTATCATTCGCTGCTTTTGCAATATTCAACATTTGGGCCACTATGGCCATCTTTTCTTTCATAGGGACATTGGGGTTGTTTAAGTGACTGAAGGCTTCTTCCCAAGATGCCATTGTAGTATTTCAAGAAGTAAAACTAGTATTTATAAAACTTTTGTTTCTTTGAATGAAGTGCCCATATTTCTGGGTCAACTAAGTTGTTGTCTTTGTAAGTCCACTTTGTCCTGCAGTTTGCCTGTATGCATAAGGCAGGAAGGTCCTCTTCCTCTTCTTTCTTAGGTAGTATGAGTGGAACTATTACCCCAAGTTCCTGCTTAATGTCATCCGACAATGATGACTCTCTTATTAACCATGTGAACAGTTCTTCTGTAGATAGGGTCAGGTGGCAAGATGTGAAGTCTGGTGCAGAGGATGCGTCTTCTTCATACTTCTCAACTGAGTATCTGGGGTCTCTCAATTTGTAAATGAGGGCTAAGAGTTGTCCTATGCTTCTTTCTGGTTCACTGACTAGCTCTGCTAAGTTGCATTTGAACTCCTGTAAAAACCTTGTTGCAGGTGATGGCAATTGCTCTGCAGATCTTTCATAGCATGGGGTGGATTGTGAGAAATATGGGGTGAGGCTCCTAACACTCTGTTTGACAGGGGCTTCTCCTTGGACCACTACATCTATCCTCCAGTTGACTAACTCTTCAGGGGCTATGATATGTGCTGCTGCATAGAGGTCCATGTACTCGATACAGTTCCTGAGGACTAGGAGGGGGAGTTTGTTAAAAGTTTGGGAATATGACACTAAGGACAGTCCTTTGTAAGGGTGAAGTGCTTTTCCACTTTTGAACTATGACTCACTTCTGATGCTGGCGCTCTTTTCTTGGCTGCAGATCTAGTGATGGAATGCTTCCTTTGACGATGGCGGACCTGGTAGTCTAGTTCTAATGAAACAACACTAAAATCTAGGTTGTCAGTATTGGCTTAGAGTTCTGGGTCATTGGCTTTTGTATCAATAAGAGGTGTAGAGAAGTGATAGAACTGAGTCACTGTCAAGCTGATAGGCTTTAGAGAAAAGTACCAGAGAGAACTAAACTGGCTAGTCTCAGTGGTGTCAATTGCTTTATATACTACTCTACATGTTTGTACATGTTATGGTTCTAATATCTATATAGGGTAAATGGAAAGTGGCATGATGTGGAATAATATATAAAAGGAGATCATACAATGTGGTCTTACTAATTATCCATGAGGAAAACATGTGTCATGTATAGCCTTGAAATGGAAGAGAAGCATAGCAGTAATTAAAAGAGCATGTTGATGGAATGGAAGCACATAAGGTTTGACATGAGAATGTTGCATGGTGTGATTGGATCTAAGATAGATTAAAGTGGAAGTGCAGATATATATGGGTATATGTGATGCATCTGAATAAGGATATATCATGATGGTGTGTAGGGGCATTAGGTCATTACTTGATTTGGTTTAATGGGTCATGTGACTTTGTTTCATTGAAAACTCTAAGTGTCATTACTGTTGTGTGGGTTTTCTGATTGAGTTAAGTTAACAAAATCATGTTTGTTACATGGAGTACCATGATTTTGCAGGTGTGTTTAGCAGAAGAAAGGCCTCCACCCTTGCCCCACACTGCCCATTTGATCTAATGATCAACCTGGAAGAAGGTGCATTCCCTCCAATAGGCACCACCTACTCCCTTTTTCCTTCTGAGCTTGAGTTGATTTGAGTGTTCCTCAATGAACATCTCTCCACAGGCTTTATCTGCCTGTTACCCTCTGCTTACACTGCTCTGGTTCTCTTTTCCCACAAGAAGGATGGTTCACTCCACCTTTGTTTTGACTTCTGAAGACTCAACAAGATTACAAAGAAAGACTGCCATCTGCTTTCCCACATCACTGATCTCCTTGATGCTCCAAGCTGTGCAAAGATCTACACCAAGCTTGACCTCTGGCATGCATAGCACCTGGTCCACATTACCAAGGGTGACAAATGGAAGACTTCCTTCTGAAGTGGCTTGTCATGCCATTCCAACTCACCAACATCCCTGCAGCTTTTCAGTGTTTCATCAATTCCAGCTTTGCAGATCTCTCTGACATCTCTGTGATTTTATACCTGGATGACATCCTCATCTTCTCTACTGACCATGCATTTCACAAGGAGCATGTCTGGGAAGTCCTCTGGTGACTCTGCAAACATGGACTTTATGTCAAACTGGAAAAATGTGAATTCCACACTGACTTCACCAAGTATCTCAGGTATCAACTCTCTGTCATATCCTGGATTTACCATGTCAACTCTGATCCTTCAGATTCCCTCCAATTTACCTCCATACCAAGTCTGGTTAGTTTTCCTCCATATATAGTCCTTCAACCTCCAGACATCTCTGTTATGACTTGTCTTCATTCTATGATCCTCCATTTCATTCCAGTACTCTCCATTGCATTTCATCTGTATTAGTATTAGCTCTGCTTCTTAGATACCTCCAGCCCCTTGCTTGCTAAGGAGCACAGCTCTGAAGCACAGCTCTGGTACTCAGACCTTCCCAAACTGTGGACCCTTCATAGTATATAAATCCCTGTAGTCACTCTGTAGTTCTTCAGCTTGAATATCAATTTAGTCTAATGATCTTTCTCCAACTTAGCCCAACAGTTTCTCCTCTGTCCCCTCTCATCCAAGCCTTGATGGCTCAACTCAGACCTACCTGACACCTCTGCTCCATAAATTCAGGACCTGGATCCATGCAAGGGTGTACCACATAAGGTGAAGCCAAGTCCTGTCCAACATGGTCTTAACAGTATATTTGAGCTCCTTCTTGCAATTGGGTCCTAATAGTAGATTCACTCTCCTTCTTGTAGCTAAATTCTAACAGTATATCCATGCTCCTCCTTGCAATGGAGTTCACAGCATCTGATCATAACATTCACTCTGAAAACCACACTCCCTTCACCTCTGATCACCCTCCAGTACCTCTTGACTCTGCTCAGCACTCCAACAATCCCTTTGCACAAATCTGTCAACCTGCTGGTTCTTTCTGCCCCTCCAAGATCAACTCTGCCAACTCCTTTGGCAACTCTGGAGTGTTTGCTCCTCTTGTGCTGGACTTTCCATCCAAGCTCAAGAGCAACAGTAAAGCTCATCATCTTGAGAACCATTTGTGCACATTCTGCAGTCAAGCTAGCCACATGGAAACTGATTGTTCCAAGTCCACATCTGTGGGCACCAAAGGCCCATGCAAGCAAAACTGCAACTTCAGAAATCAAACCAGAGGCCTCCATCCTGGAGGTGAACAAATAGTCAGATCTCTCCAACTTCTAGAGTTGCATTGCCCTCTCCACACCTACCCCTGACTCAAAAACACATCCAGTCATTCTGAATCCAAAATTCTCATGACCTCACAACTTCCACATCCCCTGATAGTCCCTTGTGCTGTGACACATCAGACCCCCCACTTCACTTCTCCACTCCTACTCTGTTCCCTACTCCAACCTCAACTCCTTTATGTTTGATCACATTGGACTTCTCTTCTCTGTCCCTTCACTCCCATCCTATTTCTTTTCAGATTTCCCAGCCCTGTATATCTGTCCTGACCTCCCCTCCCATTCTGCAATCAGTATCATCACTCCAATGATATTTATGTCAACTTCACTGGATGTTCCCTGTCCTCTTGTTCTAGGAAATCACTGACTTGCCCACTACTGATCCATTGATCAATAGAAAATTGTTACAAATTTCCCTTGTCTTCCTATACTTTGTACTCTTTCACTATGTCTTTCTTCCCATTACAGACTCTTTGGTTGTGCATGTCCTTCACAGACTCATGGCCACCTTCATCCTTGCACTCACAATACTTCTTCTTCTTCTTCTTTACCTGTTACATTTCAGACACTTACCTCCTAACTGAGTTCACTTTATGCACAGTCATCATCTGATCTTTTCATCAATTATCTCCATTTCCATCTCATTCTATTTCATTCTAAATTGCATCATCTGCAGTACTTCTATCAGATTCTGTCTCATTCTATGGACTGGCCCTAAACCAGCCATGTTGTGTACTTAAGTCACTACTGTGCACTGTGTTCCCTATCTAGTTCTGTGCAATTGTACTTCACACTTGTGGACTAGCATCTTTTAAGGAGTTGCCACCCTTAGTTAGTTATCTTGGTCTAGTGGAGAGCACCATCTTGCTCACTGTGTCCTCATAGTGTTGACTTGCCATGACACCATTCAACTTTGTCTTTACAAGTTGCCTCAATGAAGTGCTGATTGCCTGTGGTTTACCTTGGATAGGAGACCATCACTCCTCAGGTACTAGCTCACAAGTTCCTGTGTAACAAAAGAACTAGATTATCCCTGCTCTCAGGTTTCATCCTGCTGAACATATCATGTCATCATTGCTGATCAACCTTCTCACTGTATCTCAGGTCCCAGATCATCTTCTGACTTCTGGGCATCTCCCATCCACCACTCTACCAAACAACCAAAACTCTCTCATCCATACACCAGGCCATTAATATCAGCAAGTACAGATAGACTTTCTGAAACAGCAGCCTCATTACCAGGTCCATCTATACCCACATTACCTAGTCTAGAAATCACCAAGTGTATTCTTGATTACAGAATCCAAGGTTTGTACTCAGCCAGGTCTCTCTCACCATCATTTGAGTCCAATCCTTTGCCACCTCCTTCTCCTGGCCCAGAATCCCCCATCACCTTTACTCTGCCCCAATTTCCTAGATCCAGAATGGTAGAAATAAAGTCAATGCTGCCAGAACCCTTTTTAGGAAAGTCTGAGGATGTGCAGGGATGAATGAAGGTCATAAAAGCCTTCTTCAATGTAAACATGGTGCTATTTGCCAACAACATAAACAAATTGTTAACTACATTAAACCACATGGGAGCTGGTTGGGGCAGCATGTTCTCTAAACACTGGTATGATAAAATTGTCAACACAGGAGTTGCTGCTGTTGATAAAATGTCTGACAAAATGGTTGAAGATTTCAATGCAACATTCTACCCTATCAATGTCATATCCAATGCTAGACTCAAACTGGACCATCCAAGACAACACCATTAAAAGAACAATGCCAGAGAATGGGAAAATGGGTTCCAAGAGTACATCACCAAGGCCCATAATCTTATTGACAGGGCCAAGATTGTTGACAAAGAAGAAAAGAAATATAAATTTGGGGTGGAACTCAACACTGCCATATCTGGCCAGATTATCATGGCCAGAGAACTGGCAATCCTGGTAGACTGGATTAAGAAGGCAACAGAGATGCACACTCACCTTACTCACATCAGGAACCTCAAATCCAGGTACTATCCCTCTTGCTTGAGAAACACTCACCCACAAAGGGACCCCAATGCCATGAATATTGATTTCATTAAACTCAGACCAGATGAACATGCTAAGTTAATCTGAGAATGTCACTGCTTTGTTTGCAAGGAGTTCAGATGTGTTGCCATGAACCATATAAAGGGAAAAGAAAAAGAAAGGAAGCCATTCATTGCTGTCAGGATTGTCAAAACTCAACCACCTGCCTACCAGCCTACTGCCCTAAAAACCATGCCAACCTCACCCATTGATGAGTATGTGAAGGCACTCAGGCTGAAAGAGAGCACCAATGAAGAAATCCTCAAAGTCCTCCATACATGCTTCAAAGAAGAAATGCCAACACAGAAAGTCAAGGAACCTGCAGAAGGGCTATTCACCTCAGATTTTTACAATGGGAGCAATCTAGGTTGACAGACTGACTCCCCACCATAACACTGTCTTCCATGTATACTACTAGCAACTTGGACAAAGCTATAAGACTGCTCATCACTCTTCATGGGAACAGAAATAAGATTGACATTAAAGCTCTCCTTGACAGTGGAGTGACCAGATCATTCATATCTTGGGGCTTCATCAAATGAAACTCAGGTTTCACAAACTAGGGCAACCAATCACAGTCCAAAATGCAGATAGAATGGAAAATAGCACTGGAAATATCTGGTTTAAAACCTGGATGACCATCACAATCTGCAGCACTCAACTCTTCACCCATGCACAGGAATTCTACATCACAGAAATCAGAAAGGAAAACATTATTCTTTGATATCCATGGCTGAAAAAGTATAACCTGGTAATCAACTGGCAAATCAGAAACTTGTTGATGAAGAAAAAGGAACAACCAGTAATGGAGGAATTTCATCAGCTCACAATGTTCTTAAACAAAGTAACTTTCTTCATGGAAATCACACAGAATGCACTAAAAAAGGAAGTAACCCTATCTGAAGCCTACCAGGAATATAAGGATGTATTTGATGAATCTCTGAAAGGAGAATTGCTCCCTCATCATGGACATTTTGACTTTAATATCAAAACTGACAAAGAATTCATCCCAAAGGTTGCCAAAGTCTACTCCCTCAACATCAAGGAACAAAAAGCATGTAAAGAGTTCATCAAAGAAAATCTCAAAGCTGGAAAAATCGTCCTGTACATCTTCCCACAAGCATCTCCATTCTTCTTCATCGCTAAGAAAGATGGAAAGCTAAGGCCATGTCAAGACTATTGTTACCTAAATTCACACATGGTTAAAAATGCCTACCCTCTTTCAATTATCTCTGACCTATTCAACCAGTTTAAAAATGCCAAGCAGTTCACCAAGTTTGACATCAGATGGGGGTACAACAATGTTCTGATCAATGAGGAAAGCCATTGGAAAACAGCATTTATTACATCAGAAGGCCTCTTTGAACCACAGGTTATGTTCTTCAATTTCTCCAATGCTTCACCTCACTTTCAAGCAATGATGAACCACATCTTCCATGATATGATTGCTGAAGGATGGCTAGGACTTTACATGGATGACCTCAGGTTCACATCAGCAGATTTAACCACACATTAGAAAAGGACAAAAAGGGTCTTAGAACAGTTCAGGATGAAAAAACTTTATCTCAAGCGCTCTAAATGCACTTTTGAGGCCAAAGAAATGAAGTATCTTGGAATGATAGTAAGGGAGATGGGTCTGCCTTCATTCCAACAAGGTCAAAGTGATTGAGGTATGGAAACTCCCCACTACAGTCAAAGGAGTTTGTTCCTTTCTAGGTTTCTGTAACTTCTACAGGAAGTTTGTATCCAACTATGCCAACATCTCCCATCCACTAAATGACTTGACAAAGAAAGATCTTTCCTGGAAATGGGAGGAACCCCAGCAAAAAGTGTTTGAAATGTTAAAAGAAGTATTCACTAGTCAGCTGGTACTGTGAATGCTGGATTCCACCAAACCCTTTTCCATCATGACCAATGCCTCCCTTGTTGCATAGAAGGGCATACTCTGTTACAAACATGCTTCTGTGAAGCATAATTCATTATTTTCACTTTACTTCTAATGACAATGTCTCTATAAGACCATGAACACATGCAGGTCACATGACCATTACATAATCCAATAAACTCTAAAGCAGTAACAATATTACAATCACCAACACAGCTACAAGGCTATGACACATGAGGCTGCACCTCAATGACAGCATCACATTAATGACATATAATGAACCCTAGATCCAGGAGATCTCACGATATATCACGATCCTGCCATGATCCAATATACCCCTATATATTCACCTTCCATTCTTATTTATCTATAGATCTGCCACATCATGCCACTTTCACATGCATTAAGAAGGCTGTGCCTTCCATTATGACACTTCCATTATGAGACTATACAGGTACATGCCTCATCCATGCCTATCTAATATCCGATATCATAAGGCTATGCAACATGCAGATACCAGGCCATATCCTCATGGATAATTACTAACATCATCCTATGATCTTCCATATATAGACATTCTTCTATGGTATAATTTTTTATTTACTTTATATAGATATAGACATATAAATAGATACAAACAATGTACATTAGTATATAAGTCAATGCATCCCAAGTGAACTAGCCAGTCTAGTTCTTCCTTGGTAATTTCCACTGAAACCAGGATACAATGATAACTCAGTTCCTCTTGACTATACAAGATCAATAACCCTAGAAGGGCCCCCCAACAATAATGACAACTTCACAATACTATATGTTTTGGTGTTGCATCATACTCCTCCAGAAAGATGCCAATGGTGAATACCGTTCCTGTGCCTACCACTATCAAACATTCATTGATGCAGAATGAAACTATGACATCTATGATCAGGAACTACTAGTGGTAATCCATGCCCTTGATGCCTGAAAACACTACTTGCATGGCATGGGTGTTAAACTAGGTTGAACTATCTTCAGGAAACTCCAGAACTCTGGATTCTGGTTGGATGGAACTTGGCTTCACCATATGTGGTGTGCCCTTGCACAAGTCCTGGTTTCAAATTTATAGAATGGAGTTAGGTCAGAGGGTCAGAGATCAGAGGAGAACCATCAAGGTTCAAGTTGAAGGAGAGGTAGTCAAGTTCTGTTGATATTTGAACTGAGGTCTATGGCATAAAGTACAAGGTTTATATACTATGGAAAAAGTGGATTCATAAGGAGTTGACTAAGAAGTTTAGTAAGGAATTTGGAGATTGGGCTGGAGTTGTACTGGAGCTGTGCATCAGAGCTGTGCTCCTTAGCAAGCAAGGGCATGGAAATATCTAAGTAGTGAAAGGTACTAGAATGAAATGAAGGACTGCAGAAAGGAACAGAAATGGAGGCAGTAAGTATCATACTAGTTCAAGTGTAGTAAGTACAGTGAGCAACAAAACTGTTGCAATGCCTAACCTCAATCTGGTGCATGAAGTGCACCACAATCACACATGGGAATTTTGCTTAGCTTTGATAGGATCAAATATAGTAGTCACTCTTGGCTACAAATCATACCCCTAGGTCATGTGATTTAATTCACAGGCTCATGAGACATGCTTCAATTGATCAAGGGTACTCATTGTAACAGTTTTGTTGCTGATATCAAGGATATCATAAATTAGTATGAAGTATATTCTCCTTTGGCCCCAATCACCTTCTGAATCCTCCTGGGCATACTCTGGATCAATTCCTGACATTGCTCTACTCCAACCTTCTCCCACTCTTCCTGAATGTGCTTCCAAAGCTCCAATATCCCCTTAGAAGGCTCAAGATACTCTGCTAATCTTCTCTTCAAAAGAGACCACAAGTGTTCTATGAGATTGAGGTCTGGAGACTGAGCAGGCCACACCATGACCTCAAAATCATGGTCAGAAAACCAATCCCTGGCCTTCTTGCTGGTGTGCTTGAGGTCATTATCCTGTTGGAAAATGACATCCTCTAAAGATTTGCCATAATATTGTAGGGTTTCTTGGAGTTCACACTCCAAAATCTGCACATAGAGGTCAGCATCCATTCTACCATCAATCTTGCAAGCCATCCCCACTCCTTCCCAAGTCATACAACCCCATATCATCAAAGAACCTCCTCCAAACTTCACTGTTCCCTGCACAAGCCTATCACTAAGGCACTCTCCTGCCTTTTTCCACACCCATTTCCTACCATCTGACCCAATGCAATTAATTTTGGTCTCATCTGACCAAATAACTCATTTCCAATCCCCTACAGTCCAATGCTGATGGCTCTCAGCAAAGTCTAATCTTGCCTGTCTGTGATGCTTGGAAAGAAGAGGGCATTTTTGCTTGACTACAGCCTTCATTCCTGCTTGTTTAAGATGGCAGCACATGGTATGGGAGGAAATGGAATGGTTCTTGATATCAGAGAGTGTATGACTGACTTGAACAGCATTTTCAGCCTTTCTAGTTCCAATCAGACAAATGGCATGTCACATGTCAGTGGGGGTAATGAGGGATGGATGACCACCAGTGGCTTTTGGAAGGTTGGAAAGGTATTTGGAATGGATTCTACTAATAGTTGAGTGATTGAGGCCAGTAGCACTAGAAATCTGATAAGTGGATTGGCCCAATTCCAGGAGAGAAGTGATATAAGTGATTTGTTCAGTAGAAAGGGATTTCATGATGGTGATAGTGGAAAAAGAAGTGATGTTTGTGTTTGTTTGTACCATTTCAGGCCTTGTGTAGATCACATGACCAGTAGCTAATGAAAAAACATCTTCAAATGTGTTAATTTCACATATCTATATGTTAGCAACAAAACTGTTGCAATGAGTACCCTTGATTAATTGGAGTATATCTCATGAGCCTGTGAATTAAATCACATGACCTAGGGGTATGATTTGTAGCCAAGAGTGACTATTATCTTTGGTCTCACCAAAGCTAAGTGAAATTCCCATGTGTGATTGTGGTGCACTTTGTGCACCAGATTGAGGTTAGGCATTGCAATGGTTTTGTTGCTCACTGTACATATAAATGGAAATCAGACCATAGTTGAGACAGAGATGGTATTGGAGTGACACTGGAGGCTCAGAGTTGGACTTGTGGATCCAGGATGTGACAATGGGCCACCATGTGACCATCTTCACCAATCATAAGAACCTCACCTTCTTCCAATCCCCACACAAACTCTCTTATTGACAAGTGCAATGGATGCTATTTCTACAGGATTTCAATTTACAGTCCATCAGCATGCCTGCTGCCCAAGTAGCTCTGGTGGATGCCCTTTCCTGCTATCTGTACCCCTCCATGTATGAAACTGACAACAAAAATGTCACACTTCTTCCTGACCATCTATTCATTTGCACTCTGGACCTTGCCATTGTGAACAAAATAGCAGCATCTTCTCCAACTGACCCATTTGTTCTGAACACCCTACAGGCCATCTCTGACCAGCAATCCCCTATCATGTGGTACTCCATGACTGACTAGCACTTTGATGAAGGCCAATTGTTTTTCCAAAACTGCCTTTACATTCCAGAGCAATTCTGCAATAACATCATCTGACACTGTCATTGTTCAGCAACCACAGGGCATGGGAGGATTTTCTGTACCCAAGCCCAAGTTATGCACAACTTTTGGTGACCCAGACTAGCCATGTTTGTTTGCAAATTCATCAATGGCTGCCTGGACTGTCAGGTAAACAAAGTCAACACCCATCCTATGACACCTCCTCATGTTCCCATCCCATCATCCATCATCCATCCTTTCCAACAAGTCTCTGTGAATTTGATAACAGATCTTTCCCCCATCCAGGGTTTTGATTCCATCATGGTCATGGTCAACCATGACCTTTCAAAGGGGGTAATTCTCTGCCCATGTTCTAAAACCATTGATGCCACAGGTATAGCAGAACTCTTTTTCCAGAACATTTTCAAACAATTCAGACTGCATGATAAAATTATCTCTGACCATGGCTGTTATGCTGCAAGTAGAGACTTGCTTCAAAGTACCCAGACTTCTTCAGCTACAGCTGGATGATGCACAAGGTGAGAGAGCACCCTATTCCAGTGTGAATGAACCATGTGGGAATTACATGTTCACAGGCATGACAACCTTGACAGACTTGATACCGTTTGGTTGGACAACAACAGAGAGTCGTGGCAAGGCAACTCATGAGGACACAGCTGCTAGAGACAGCTAGCACCACAAGGTCTGGATAGCTAACTTAGGGTGACAAGGCCTAAGAAAGAGATTGCTCTATTTGCAGGAGGATACAAAAAGAACAAGATGGCAGACACAGTGCATGGTAACAACTTAAGTACAGAGAGGAAGAGCATTCAGGGCTGGCATATGGAATCTGATGGAACATTGGAGAAAGTGGAGGATAAGGTATAAGTAATGACTAAAGTGCTGCGGATGACCAAGGTATAAAAGGTGAAGGAATGTAGAAGAAACCAGTCTCCAGAAGGCAGCTAAACCCGAGTCAGGCAGGGAAGTGTCCATATTGGTGAATGTATAGAAGAAGGAGTAAGCATAAAGTTAGGAAGAGTGTAAACATACATGTGGCCCCATATAGTAGATGTCAGAGCCAACTGTCTATGAAAGTGATAACAAGGTAGCAGCAAGTAAGGATGAACAAGAGAAGGAATAGAGAAATTTGTAACAATGGCCCACAATTTGCATCTACATTCATGCATGAATTAGTGCAGCTCCTTGAACATACACTTGCTCTCTCCACCACCTATCATCCTCAGACTGATGGACAAACAGAATGGTTAAACCAGGAGTTAGAAATGTATCTAAGGATGTTCTGCACCATGTCCCCATCCAAATGGGTACAAATGCTCCCCTACACAGAATTCTGCCACAACACTTCACCCCACTCCTCCACACATGTAACCCCATTCTTTGTCATGTTTGGATATGAACATAGGCCTATCCTGCCCTTGGAAAAATCTTCATCCCAGAGCTGGGAAATGTCATATCCTGAATTCACCACTTCAACTCCAACCCTCCAGATTTCCTCTGATCCAACTCTGATCCAACTCCGGACTATTTTCCTCCATATATAGACCTTTGAACTTCAGACACCTCTGAAATGACTCATCTCCATTCCAATGATGTTCCATTTCATTCCTGTGTCCTTCATTCCATTCTCTCCACATTTGTACTAGTTTCGCTCCTGAAACTCCTCCATGCAGTATCAACTGTGGAAGCACAGCTCTGCAGCACCTCCAGTACATATCCTACCCAACCTCTGAAACCCCTTAGTCATCTGTCCCCTCTGTAGTATGAATACTCCATATGATACTCTGTAATCTTTAGCTCAAATATCAACATAGCCTGACAATCTCAACTCTGTCCTCTCTCATCCAAGCCTTGATGGCTTAACTCTAACCCACCTCTGACACCTTCACTCCACAAATATGGGACCTGGACTCAATGTAAGGGCACACCACATAAGGTGAAGCCAAGTCCCATCCAACCAAAACTTCAGAGTTTCAGAGTTTCCAGAGATCATCCAACATGGCCTTAACAGGAAATAGACTCACAATGCTCCAGGAAACTAGAGTCAAGGCCTTAGCAGCACATGAAAAAGTGGCCTTGCTAATAAAGAACTAAATCAGATCATGCACACCCTTATAAAAGGCCAGAGATAATGTCCAGCTAGAAGCAAGACATTTGCACTTTCTGGGAAGATACTCAAAACTGTTGCAAAGAAGGTTTGGCCCCTTTACCATTGATAAAGTCATTACTCCTTGGACATATTGCCTCAAACTCCTGCCTACATGGAAAATTCACATGGTATTCCATGCCACTCTCCTATTACCATTTCACAGCATCCTGAATATGGAAATCCCTTTGTCATGCCACCTCTGGAGGAAATAGAAGGGAAAGAGCAATACAAAATAAAAGTGATCATGAGTCACAAAGGGTCTACCCAACAGCACCACTATCTTGTCCAATGGAAGGGATATTCTTCCACTGAGAATGCATGGGAACCTGAAGCAAATTTCAGCAGAGCTTTAAAAACCCTCCTTGACTATAAGAAAACCCATGGACTCTGAAATGCCATGTCTACCTACCCCCACTCCTGGTATCATCAACACTTTCTCAGAGAACTTGCTGAAGGAAAAATCTCTACTTCATGCAACATGTCTCACATCAAATCCACTCAGTTGTTTCCAACCTCATCCCCATCCTCTTCAACCTGTGAGCTTGCCATATGTCTCCATGACAACATGGTCACCCCTCCACTGGACATCACCAAGGAAGGCCTAGTACTGGACTCTCCCTCTGCATTTTCACAGGTACATTCTGCATCCACCCAAACTGCCATCACCCTTTCCAAATTCATGCTGTTATGAATCAACCACCTTTCTTTTCTCTTCAGATGTCATATTTACATAGTTGCACTAGAAGACCCAGGTCTAGTTTTCCTCATTGAGCACAACCATTTTTACTCACTTTCTTCCACCCTCCCCAGACTTGTCAGGACTTACCATCTCCTTGCTCTCTGCTGCAACTTGTTCTCAAACATCACCCCATTTTTCACTAACACTACTTGTCTCAGACTAGCCAGACAATCTCTCATTGAGTCCATACAATCCCTCCTCAGAGTGCTTGACAATGCTGGCCTTGCTAACATTATTGATGGTCTATCTCCCATTATGTTTAGGAAGCTGCTTGTAGACATCCTCTCAAACTATTTGAGGACAAGTTCACAGAATGCTTCAACAACAATCTTGTTCAATCCACCATGGCTGATACATCCAACCCCACCCTTGTCCCTCCTCCCCTCAGTGAAAGAATTTCTTTCATACCCTTTCATTTTCATCCTGATCAAGCCAAAGCTCCCCATTTGAAGCAAAATTTCAATCCAGTATCTCAAAACTGGAAAGGTGATAACCACCCCATCTGACCTAAGTCAAGATGCATTGATCTGTCACACATCAAGACTGAGGAGATTATACAAAGGAACAACATTGAAGCTGAGGAATGACTATCTCCTGAATGATGTTGCTTTATCTGCAATGAGACAGAACACCTCCATTCTGCCTGCCCCCACTACCAGTGCCCTTATTGCAAATGATGGCAACCTTACCATTGAGCATCATGTTGCTCATATTGTAGGTGTGCCCACTGCAGCATGAAGGAACACATCATGGACAATTGTCCATTCAAGAAGGAGACTCATTTAGTGATGAAGCCTTGAGGTAATTGACTGGAGCCTGGTAGTCTCCAATCTAACAGAGGAATAATGTTACAAATTTCCCTCATCTTCCTATACTTCATACTCTTTCACTATGTCTTTCTTTCCTTTACAAACTCTTTGGTTGTGCATGTCCTTTATGGATTCATGACCATCTTCATCCTCATACTCATGATATGTCTTCTTCTTCTTCTTTACCTGTTATGTTTTGGACACTTACCTTCTAACTGAGTTCTTGTTACAAATTTCCCTTGTTCTTCTCTTACTTTCCTTCTCTTGTCATATCCTTTGTCTTACCATTGATCATATTTTCCCTTGTGTAGTAATAGGACTCAATGCTCTCATCATCTATGCATATACCTTGCATCTTCTTCTTCTGTTGTACTTACTAAGGATCAGGCACTTCCCATTCGACTAAGGTTACTTCTCATTTGCTGCCTGTATCTGTTAAACTAGGTCAGACTATCTCTGGGAAACTCCGGAGTTCCAGAGTTTGGTCGGATGGGACTTGGCTTCACTGTATGTGGTGCGCCCTTGCATGAGTCCTGATCCCAGATTTACAGAGCGGAATTGGTTGGAGGGTTGGAGGTCAGAGGAGAACCATCAAGATTCAAGTTGGAGGAGAGGTAGTCAAGTTTTGTTGATATTCGAACTGAGGTATTTACAGGCTAGAGTACAGGGTTTATATACTACGGAGAAAGCGGATGACTAAGGAGTTCGGAGGTCAGGTAGGAGATGTACTGGAGGTACTGCAGAGCTGTGCTCTGCAGTTAACACTGCACGAAGGAGTCTAGGTAGTGGAACTAATGCTAATATGGATGGAATGGAATGGAACGTAAGAATATGGAACATAATGGAATGGAGCGTATCGCAATGGAATGGAACGTTAAAGCATAGCATAGATACAAAAGGAAATCGGACCAGAGTTGGATGGAGTTGGTATCGGAGTGACCTCGGAGGGTCGGAGTTAGACTTGTGGATCCGGGATATGACAGTATCCCCCTCTTAGGCCTGAACCCTTGAAGGCCA
>JBBPKF010000059.1:0-21091 GCA_038089175.1 Binderoboletus segoi | reverse complement strand
ATGCAAAACCCACTTGAACCCCCTTACCACAGGGATACTACCCAGAGAAAAATCCAAACAAAATAGACCCTGAACTATGGATGCATTTTCAGATGGTCATTGGATCTTTGTTATACATCATGCTTGGCACACAACTGGACACTGCCTATGCAGTTACACAACTCATGAGACAATTAGCAAACTCATCCAAAGAACACTTGAACAAGGCATATGACATTGTCAGGTATCTTCTAGGTACCAAAGATTATTTGTTAGTCTACAATGGCAATAGTGGCCTAGGTCTCATAGCCTGCACTGATTCCAACTGGGGCACAGACCCAAAAACATCACACTCACAGACAGGATTCTTCCTGAAACTTGTGGACAGAATCTTCATGTGGAACTCCCATCTACAGAAGGTTACTGCTAAGTCCTCAACAGAGGCAGAATATATCCCCATGCCCAACTGCACTTCATAAGTCATCAGCATTAAACAGATGATGAAAGAACTTGGTTACAAACTAAAACCAATTCCAATCTGTGGAAATAACCAAGGAGCAATCTTAGTGCAAAATCCTGTCAGTAGAAAGAAAAATTGTCATATTCAAATTTACTACTATTCAATTCAAGACACTGTTCAAAACAACCATATAGAAATATTCTACATTGACAGAAATGAAAATCCAGCTGACTGTTACAAATTTCCCTCATTCTCTTCATACTTTCCTTCTTATGCTGTGTCTTTTGACTTGCTATTGACCATATCTTTCCTCATGTAGTAATAGGACTCAACACTCTCGTCATCTACATATGTACTTTATGCCTCCTCCTTCTGTTGTACCTACTAAGGTTCAGGCGCTTCCCTTTTGACTAGTGTCACTTCTCATTCACTGCCCATATCTCATCTTTCCATCACCTTCTATGAAGTTCCTTATGGCATCATCCACAGTTCATTCTATGACCTTCTGTTTCATTCTATGGACCTGCCCTGAAGTGGCAACCCTCTGTATATAAGTCACTACTGTGCATTGTTGTTTCACATCTAGTTCTATGCAATATCACCTTGAGTTGCAGAGCTAGCACCTTTCTTAGGAGTTGCTGCCCTAAGTTAGCTATTCAGCCTAGTGGAGAGCACTGTCTTGCTTGCTGTGTCCTCATGTGTTGCCTTGCTATGACCTGCCCCCATTCAACTGTTGAGTCATCTGGTTGCTCCAACCCTGTCATTGGTTGCTTGATGTTCAAGTAGGGTTCACTGTCTCACCTCAAAGGAGAGTAGACTCCCATGGTGCTAGTTTACAACTACTGCATAATAAAAGAACTAGATCTTGTTGCTCTCAGGTGTCATCCTGCTGAGTGTATCTCATCACCATTGCTGATAAACCTTCTTGTCGTTCTCCTGCTCCTGGTTCTTCTCAAGATCCATGGGCTTCTCCTCTTCCTGCCCCCACATCAAGGAAGTCTGGTGCATACACCAGACAACTAGTATCAGCATCCACTGGAAAGCTGGTCATAACCACATCCACCCATATTCATGAAAGTTCATGGATGCCTACCCAGGAAAAGACTAAATGACACCTCAGCTTAGGAAGGTTGTACTCTGCCAGATCCCTGTCTCCTGAACCCAACCCACCTTCTTCTGAACCATCCCCCTCCCCTCCTCCTTCTCCAGGACCTGGATCTCCCATCCCTGTCACCTCACCACAATTCCCACCTCTGATGGCAGAATTGAAAGCAGCTCTCCCTGAAGTGTTCTCTGGAAAGTCTGAGGACGCCTGATGATGAATAAAGGCCATGAAGGCCTATTTTACAGTAAAAACCATGCTGTATGTGCAAGATTTACACAAGCTGTCCACTACCCTGAATCATATGAGAGCAGGACGTAGTGGAGTATTCACTGAACACTGGTATTGTTACAATTTTCCTTCTTATTTCCTCTTTGTGTCAGTCTATGTTGATACTTTATTCTATCTTTCACAGACAGCTGGCTCCAGCACACATTATGCAGAGTTACTTGTACAGTTATACTCTTTTTCACTCTTCACTTACTACTTCTTCTTTACGTTCTCAAATATGGACATTATCCCTCTTACTGAGTCTGCTTGGGCACAGTCTTGTGTAAGATCATGCCATCCTATGACAAGTTCTTCATTATTCCATCACATTCCATGTTGCATCATCTGCAGCAGTTCTACGTTGTTCTTTCACATTCTATGCCAGCCCTTGAGTGCTCTTTCTCTCTGTACTTAAGTCACTACCATGCACTGCATTCTGTATCTTGTTCTTTCTGTATCATCCTGCAATCAGAGCAAGTATCTTTCTTAGGCTTCATCACCCTAAGTTAGCTATCTCAACCTAGTGGTAGTGCACTGTCTTGCACTGCTGTGTCCTTGTTGTGTTGCCTTGCCACGACACCATTACTTTGTTCCTACTGTGGGTATTGTCAAGCCCCATGTAGTGTCAGACTCAAAGGGTGCTCTCTTACCTTGTATGTCATCCAGCCACAGCTGTAGGAAGTCTAGCTGTTTGCTAGAAGAACTGGCAAGTCTCTTGCTTGCAGCATAACAAAAGAACAAGATCTTTTGCTCTCAGGTGTTGTCCTGCTGAGCGTATCTTGTAACCATTGCTGATAAACCTTCATGTTGACCTCCCACCCCCGGATCTTTCAGAGACCCTTGGGCAGCTTCCCTTCCCACTCCTGCACCAAAGACATCCAGTGCATACGCAGAACAGCTAGTATCAGCATCAACAGAAAAGCTGGTCCTAACAGTGTCATCACACATCCCAGAAAGTTTGTGGGTACCATCCCCTGAAAGAACTAAGCATCTACTAGGACTAAGAAAATCCTACTCTGCCCACTTCCCATCACCCAAACCCAAAGAACCCACTCCCTCTCCATCTCCCTCACCTCCACCTTCTCCTATTGCTGTCACCCCTCTCCAGTCATCACCACCACCTATGGCAGAATTGAAAGCAGCACTGCCGGATTGCTTCTCAGGCAAGTCCGAGAATGCACAACGATGGATGAAGGTCATAAAGGCCTATTTCACAGTGAACATGGCTCTGTATGCTGCCAATGCAATGAAACTTTGCACAACCTTGAATAGAATGTCAAAAGGACGTGGAGCTTTCTTTGCCAACCATTGGTATGACAGAATCAACAATGTGGCTGTAGCTGCAGCAGACAAAACCTTTGACAAAATGGTCGAAGACTTCAATGCAACGTTTTTCCCAGTTGACCAAGTGTCAAATGCAAGATACAAGTTGGACTGTTTATGCCAACACAGAAGAAAGAATGATGAAGGGAGATGGAACGATGGATTCCTCGAATATGTCACTGACACCCAAACCCTTATTGACAAGGCAAAAGTTGCCAACGAAGAAGAAAAGTGTTATAAATTCCTTGCAGGGCTGGATGTGGAAATCCGAGACCCTATCATCATCAATGGCATGCCTGCCACCCTTGAACTGCTGGTCAAGAAGGCCACATAAATGCATGCAAATCTGACTTGTGCAAGAAACCTTGGACACAGTTTGTACTACTCATCCTCCTCCTCCTTCTGTGGCAACAGAGGCCTGAATGCCATGGATGTTGACTTTATCAGGCTCAAACCTCATGAAAGAGCCAAGCTCATGAGTGAAAACAAATGCTTCATATGCAAGAAGCTGGGCTGTTGGTCAAGGAACCACAGCAAAGGAAAAACCCTGACATACTGAAAGCCAGTCACTGTCAGAAACATAGAAACCACTCAGGTGACACCTGCCAAACCCCCATCATACCAGCCATGCCCACAGTGTGTAAACCCCACCTCCCCCATCAATGAATATGTCAAAGTGCTCTGATTTAAAGGAAGTTCAGACAAAGAAATTCTCAAGGTCCTGCACACCTGTTTTGAAGACAGGATGCTGGAACAAGAAGCCCCAGAAGGGCAAGCCGAAGAAGAACCTGTAGCACAGGATTTTTGAAATGGGAGCATTCTAAGTCAATGCAATGACTCCCCACTGTAAAGCTATCTCCCATGTATGTAGTGAGTACCAAGAACAAAGCCACCCACCTCTTGATCACTCTGCATGGGAATGGAAACAAAGTCGACATGAAAGTGCTCCTGGACAGCAGAGCAACCAGATCTTTCATCCCTTGGGACTTCCTCCAATGAAGAAAACTAGGATTCAGAAAACTAAGGACCAACATCATCATCCAGAATGCTGACAGATCAGAAAACAGTGCTGGCACCATCAAGTTCATGTCCTGGATGATGCTGACAATCTGAGGACCCACCCCTTACACACACATCCAAGACTTCTACGTAACAGATCTTGGAAAAGAAGACATCACCCTTGGGCACCCATGGTTAACCAAGCACAACCTGATGATAAATTGAAGGACTGAAAACCTCTTGATTAAAGAAAAACTCCAAATGGAAGAAAAACCTGTGGTCGAGAAATGCCATCAACTTACCACATTCATCAACAAGGTCACACTGTCAATGGAAATCGCTCAGAATGCACAAAAAACAGAAGTAACACTCCCCAAAGCGTACAAAGACTACAAAGATGTCTTCAATGAACCCCCCAAAGGTGAACTTCCCCCAAACTGAGGAAGGTTTGATTTTCCTATCACCACAGATGATGAATTCGTTCCCAAAGTTGCAAAAGTCTATCCTCTCAACATTGAAGAGCAACAAGTGTGCAAAGAATTCATCAAGGAAAATATAGAAAACGGCAAAATCCTTCCCTCCTCCTCCCTGCAGGCATCCCCCTTTTTCTTTGTAGGAAAGAAAGATGGAAAACTACAGCCATGCCAGGACTACCAGTATTTAAACTCACACACAGTCAAAAATGTGTACCCACTCCCAATCATCTCCGAACTGTTCAACAAGTTCAAGAACACCAAATTCTTCATCAAATTCGACATCCGTTGGGGATATAACAATGTCCTCATCAAGGAAGACAGTTGATGGAAAGTGACATTCATCATGTTGGAAGGTTTTTTCGAGCCACAGGTCATGTTCTTCAGTTTCTCCAACACCCCTCCCCACTTTCAAAACATGATGAATCACATTTTTCATGACATGATAGCAGAAGGATGGCTCAGAATTTACATGGACAACCTTAGCTTTGCATCCACAGACCTCCACACTCATCAAACCTGGATGCGTAAAGTTCTTGACAGGTTCTGTCAAGAAAAACTGTACCTTAAGCTGTCAAAATGTACCTTTGACGCTTCTGAAATGGAATACCTTGGCATGGTTATCAGGGAAGGACATGTCTGCCTAGACCCTCACAAAGTCAAGGCAATTGAAGATTGGAAACTGCCCACCACAATCAAAGGCATGTGGTCATTTTTAGAATTTTGCAATTTTTACAGGAAATTCGTGCCCAATTACGTGGACCTCGTATGATCGCTCAACAATCTGATGAAGAAGGACCTCCCTTGAAAATGGGAGAAAGAGAAACAACAGGCATTCAACACCTTGAAGAAAATATTCATGAGCCAACCAGTACTGCAAATGCTGGACTCAACAAAACCCTTTGCAATCATGACAGATGCCTTCCTCATCACATTCAGAGGTGTACTATTACAGAAAGATGGCAATGGAGAATATCACCCATGTGCCTACCACTCCCAAACATTCATCAATGCCAAACACAACTATGACATATACAATCAAGAGTTGCTGGTGGTACTACATGCCCTAGACACCTGGAAACACTACCTGCACAGAGCAGGTCACCCTGTCATGGTTTTCACTGATCACAAGAACCTCACATACTTCTGCTCCCCACACAAGCTCTCACGAAGACAAGCGCGATGGATGCTATTCCTACAGGATTTTGACCTGCAATTTGTCAGCATGCCAGCTGCACAAGTGGTCCCTGCAGATACTTTGTCTAGATATCCATACCCAGCGACATATGAAGATGATAACACAAACATCACCCTCCTCCCAGACACTCTATTTGTATGAACTTTGAATATGGCCATCACAGACAAGATCACCAATTCCTCATCCTCAGACCCCTTTGTGCTATCCACACTACAGGTGTTACGCTGCAAGCAAAGACTTGCATGGCTTCAACCCTTCTTGGGTTCCTCAGCTAATGGCTGGACGACGCTCAAGGTGAGAGAGCACCCTATTCCAGAGCGAACGAGCACAATGTGGGAATTACGTGTCCACAGGCTTGATGACCTTGACAGGCTTGATACCATACAGTTGACTTACAAAGAATCAGTGTCATGGCTTGGCAACACACGAGGACACAGCTGCTAGAGACAGCTAGCACCACAAGGTCAAGATAGCTAACTTAGGGTGATGACGCCTAAGAAAGAGACTGCTCTGTTTGCAGGAGGTTTACAAAAAGAACAGAATACAGAACACTATGCGTGGTAGCGACTTAAGTACAGAGATTGGAGAGATAAGGGCTGGCATATAGAGCATGATAGAACATTGGAGAAATCGGAAGGAAACGTAAAAGAGGTGACTAACATGCTGTGGATTACCAAGATTTGGAATGTGAAGGAATGTAATAGAAACTGGTATCTGGAAAGCAGCTAAGCCCAAGTCATTCCAGGAAGTGTCCATATTCGAGTATATAAAGAAGAAGAAGTAAGTGTAACGTAAGAAAGAGGGTAAACGTACAAGTAACTCCATATACAAGTCATTGGAGTATAGTGTCTGTGAAATGTAAAACGAGGTACCGGGTCACGAGTATGAAGAGCAGAAGGAAGAGGGAAAACTGTAACAACAGGCACTGAATGAGAAAAACTCCCCCATTCCCTGCTTCCCAATATCCAACTGGCACTTCAAAGAAGGCCAGCTATATTTCCAGAACTGACTGTACATCCCTGAGGTATACTGCAACAACGTCCTCTGACACTGCCATTGCATGTCCACTGCAGGCCATGGTGGAGTACTCCAAACACAAACCCATGTCATGCACAATTACTAGTGGCCCAGACTTGCCACATTTGTCAGGAAATTCATTGCTGGCTGTCCTCAATGCCAAGCCAACAAAGTCAACACCCACCCCACGGTCCCCCCTTTCGCCTCAATTCCATTCTCAGCCATCTGACCCTTCCAACAAATCTCCATTGATCTTATCATGGATCTTCCCATGATGAATAGCCTGGATTCAGTGATGGTCATGGTCAACCATGGCCTTTTGAAGGGGGTAATTCTCTGCCCTTGTTTCAAAACAGTGGACACAGTGGGTATTGCTGACTTATTTTTCAAAAATGTGTTCACCAGATTCAGGCTCCATGATAAAGTGATATCAGACTGAGGCCCTCAATTCACATCAGCCTTCACAAGAGAACTCACAAGGCTCCTGGACTACTCCTTATCCCTTTCCACTGCATACCATCTGCAAACAGATGGACAGACCGAGCACATGAACCAGGAACTAGAAACATACCTCTGAATGTTCTGTGCCACACAACTGACCAAATGGGCCAAAATGCTGCCGTATGTGGAGTTTTGCCATAACTCCTCCACACACTCCTCCATGAAACAAACCCCGTTTTTCACCATTCTAGGGTATGAACCACATGCCCACCCCCCCTGTTATGCTGCAAGCAAGAGACTTGTGAGTTCTTCTAGTTAATGGCTAGACTTCCTACAGCTGCAGCTGGACAACATACAAGGTAAGAGAGCACCCTTTGAGTATGAACAGACAAGGTGAGAGAGCACCCTTCAAGTCTGACACTATGTGGGGCTGAACAATACCCACAGTAGGAACAAAGTAACAGTGTTGCAGCAAGGCAACACAACAAGGACACAGTGGTGCAAGACAGTGCACTATCACTAGGTCAAGATAGCTAACTTAGGGTGATGAAGCCTAAGAAAGATGCTTGCTCTGATTGCAGGGGAATACAGAAAGAACAAGACACAGAACACGATGCACAGTAGCAACTTATATACAGAGAGAAAAGCACTCGAGGGCCAGCATAGAAAGTGAAAGAACAAGATAGAACTGCTGTGGATGACGCAATGTGGAACTTGATGGAACACTATGGAACTTGTCATAAGATGGCATGATCTTATGCAAGACTATGCCTGTATGGGCTCAGTAGAAGGGATTGTGTCTGTATTTGAGAAGGTAAAGAAGAAGAAGTAGCCAAAGCGTGAGAAAGAGTATAAGTGTACAAGTAGCTCCGCATAAAGTGTGTTGGAGCCAACTGTCTGTGAAAGATAATAGCAGGTAGTGACATAAACTGATGAAGAGAAGGTAAAGAAAGGAAAATTGTAACATTACCCCCTTGTTTAGCTGGAATGTGCTATGTTCCAGTCAATCCTTGGGTCTCAGGGGTTCAGTAACCAAAGCTGTGTGCTCTTGGAAAGGAAAGTCTGCTACAATGTGTCCTTCCATCCCACAGTGTCCACAGAAGCAGTTGCTGCATTGGTGTGCTCAGTATCCAGGGTTCCATTGGAGGCAGAATGGGCATTGGTATGTTAGACAAGCACTATGTGGGTGCCCTGGGTCATTACAAACTGAACATGGGAGGAATCTGGAATTGGTTGGTTCATCTTTGGAGTTGTCACTGGAAGAGTCTTTTTCAGGACTTGGACTCTTAGGGCAGTAGGGGATGGTTCTTCTTTGATGACATAGAGTACAGATCTGTTTGTTAACTCTATAGTCCTCTTCACATTTGGTACAAAAAAGGGTGGGGGCATCTAAGATGTGGTTGATGAGGGGTGTGGGGGATGGAGGTTCCAGGACAAAGGGGATTTCCTCAAAGTATTCTTTATAGTCTTCTTTGGACAGGCAAGGAAGGACATCTTTAAGTAGATCCCAGAACATGACAGGAGCTAAGCCATTGATGATATTGGCTAGTCGGGCATTGTGGATGGTGTTGAGGAGCAACTGATTGGCTTCAACTAAGGCTTGGTTGGTCAGGCCAATATGGGCTGCAGAGGAGAAGAAGGGAAATATGTTGGAAAAAGCAGTTCTGCAAAGGGCAAGTCTATGATAGGTTCAGGCTAGTCCAGGCAGGACGGCTGAATGTAAGAAATGAATGTTGTGCTTGATAAGAAAAGTAAGGCTGGGGTCCTCCAGGCATGCTATGTAGAAGTGGCATTAAAATGGAAGAGAAAGTCTATTGATTCAGAGGGAAATGACATCAGGCAATATAATAGAGTCCTGTGAGGTGGGGGGAACTTGTGCAAATGCAGAACACAGGATTTCTTCAGGAGGTGGGGTGACCAACCGCTCACAGATTCTCTGGGCTAGTTCGCAGGTGGAAGAGTGAAAGGACATGGGGGAGGATGTGTGAGTCATGTTTTGTTTGTGGAGGTATTCGTCTGTGATGTCTGACCAGAACTGGTGAGGAACTTGATTGTGGGAGGGCCTGAAGACAAAGAAGGGCATAAGGGAGATCAGAGGGCATGTTTCTTTTTATATGCTTTCAAAAGTATTGAAGCTCTGCTGAAATTGTCTTTGGGTTCCCATGTGTCTTCAGCTGAGGAGTATCCTTTCCATCTGACCAGATAGTGGTGTCTTCCTTTGTTGCCATGGTGACTCATGATTGCTTTGATTTCATATTGTTCTTTCCCATCTATTTCTTCTGGGGGTGGTTTGATAAATGGGATTCCGAATTCTTCCATGCTTTGGAATGGAGATAGGAGGGATGCATGGAAGACTGGGTGGATCTTCCATGTCATGGGGAGCTTGAGGTGACATGCCCATGGGGTTATTACCTGTTCAATAGTAAAGGGGCCATACCTTCTCTGTGACAGTTTCAGAGTTCTTCCAGGGAAGCATAAGTTCTGTGCTTCCAACCAGACTTTATCACCAACTCTCCATGTCAGGATTTGGGATTTGATCCAATTTTTCATTGTCAGGGTGGCTTTCTCATGTGCTGCAAGAGCTTCCATTCTGGCTTCTTCCAGAATTTCCAAACAGTTTCTGAGTTCAGGAAGGAATGTTTTTCTCAGAGGGGGGTATGCATGTGGTTTGTATCCCAAGATCATGAAGAATGGGGTTTGTTTCATTGAAGCATGGGTGGAGGACTTGTGACAGTATTCTGCATAAGGCAGCATCTTGGCCCATTTGGTTGGTTGTGTGGCACTGAATATCCAAAGATATGTTTCCAGTTCCTGGTTCATGCACTCAGTTTGTCTGTTGGCCTGTGGATGGTACACAGTTGAGAGGGAGAGGGTGTAATCAAGGAGCCTTGTGAGTTCTCTTGCAAAGGTGGATGCAAATTGTGGACCTCTATCCAATATGATTTTGTCATGCAGGCTGAATCTGGTGAACATGTGTTTGAAAAAGAGTTTGGCTATACCCGCAGTGTCAACTGTTTTTGAACAAGGGCAGAGAATTACCCCCTTTGAATGGCCATGGTCGACCACAACCATTATTGAATCTAATCCATCCACCATGGGGAGATCTGTGATGAGATCAATGGATATTTGCTGAAATGGGCAGGTGGTGGAAGATGGGATTGGGGAGTACAGGGGTGTTGTTGGGTGGGTGTTGACCTTATTTGCCTGACATTGGGGGTAACCAGCTATGAATTTCCTTATGAATGTTGCAAGTCCTGGCCACCAGTAGTCTTGCATGACTCTGGTTTGGGTTTGGAGTACACCACCATGACCAGTGGTGGATGTGCAATGACAATGCTTGAGGACATTGTTGCGGAATGCAGCAGGGATGTACAATCTATTCTGAAAATAGAGCTGGCCTTCTTTGAAGCACCAGTTGGATATTGGGAACTGGGGAATTGGGGAGGTTTTGTCATCTAGCATGGCTAATGTGGATAGTATGAATTGATCAGATAAGGATGACTGGGCTATTTTGTCTGCGATGGCCATGTCCAGTGTTCAGACAAAAAGCGTGTCTGGCAGTAAGGTGACATTGGTGTTATCTTCATCATGTGTGGCCAGGTATGTGTATTGGGATAGAGTATCTGGAGGGGCTACTTGTACTGCAGGCACGCTTATGAATTGCAGGTCAAAGTCCTGCAGGAATAACATCCATCATGCTTGTCTGCACAAGAGTTTGTGAGGGGACCAGAAGTAAGTGAGGTTTTTATGGTCTGTGAAGACTGTGACGGGGTGTCCTGCTCTGTGCAGGTAGTGTTTCCAGGTTTCTAGGGCATGGAGTACTGCTAGAAGTTCTTGGTCATAGATATCATAGTTTTGTTCTGCATCAATGAATGTTTGTGAATGGTAGGCACATGGGTGGTATTCACTGTTGCCATCTTTCTGGAGGAGGACACTGCTGGATGTGATGAGGGAGGTGTCAGTCATAATTGTGAATGGTTTGGTGGAGTCTGGAATGTGTAGTACCAGCTGGTTGGTGAAAATCTTCTTCAAGGCATTGAATGCCTGTTGTTGTGGTTCCTCCCATGTCCAGAGAAGTTCCTTCTTGGTTAAGTCATTTAGGGGGCAGGCAAGATCTGCATAGTTGGGGATAAATTTTCTGTAAAAATTGCAAAAACCTAGAAAGGATCACACACCTTTGACTGTGGTAGGTGGTTTCCAATCCTCAATTGCTTTGACTTTGTGAGGGTCAAGGCAGACATGTCCTTCTCTAATAACCATGCTGAGGTATTCCATTTCAGGAGCGTTGAAGGTACATTTCAACAGCTTGAGATATAGCTTTTCTTGATGAAACCTGTCAAGGACTCTGTGTGTACATGTTTGGTGGGTGTTGAGATCCAGAGAGGTGAAACCAAGGTTGTTCATGTAAATTCCCAGCCATCCTTCTGCTATCATGTCATGGAATATGTGATTCATCATATTTTGGAAGTGGGGTGGGGTGTTGGAGAAACTGAAGAACATGACCTGTGGTTCAAACAATTCTTCTGATGTGATGAATGCTGCCTTTCAACAACTGTTTTCTTCGATGAGGACATTGTTATATCCCCAATGGATGTTGAACTTGGTGAAGAATTTGGTGTTCTTGAACTTGTCAAAGAGTTTGGAGATGATGGGGAGCAGGTGTGCATTTTTGACTGTGTGTGAGTTGAGATACCTGTAGTCCTGGCATGGGCAAAGTTTTCCATCCTTCTTTCCTATGAAAAAGAAGGGAGATGCCTGTGGGAAGAATGATGGGAGGATTTTGCTGTTTTCTGTATTTTCCTTGATGAATTCCTTACATGCCTGTTGTTCTTCAACGTTAAGGGGGTAGACCTTTGTGACTTTCAGGATGAATTTGTTGTCAGTGATGATGGGGAAGTCAAATCTTCCTCAATTCGGGGGAAGTTTACCTTTAGGGGATTTGTTGAAGATGTCTTTGTATTCCTTGTAAGCTTCTGGAAGTTTTACTTCAGCTTTCTGTGCATTCTGCATGATTTCCATAGACAGGGTGACTTTGTTGATGAATGTGGTGAGCTGATGGCATTCCTTGACCACCTGTTTCTCTTTGTTCTGGAATTTTTCTTTGATCTGGAGGTTTCCGGTCCTTCAATTTATCATCGGGTTGTGCTTGGTGAGCCATGGGTGTCCCAGGATGATGTCTTCTTTTCCAAGATTTGTTACATAGAAATCATGGATGTGGGTGTATGGAGTTGGTCCTCAGATGGTTAGTGTCATCCTGGATATGAACTTGATGGTGCCAGTGCTGTTTTCTGATCTGTCAGCATTCTGAATGAGGATAGCATTCCTCATTCTTCTGAATCCTAGTTTCTTTCATCTAAGAAAGTTCCAAGAGATGAAGGATCCTGTTGCTCCGCTGTCAAGGAGCACTTTTGTGTTGGCTTTGTTTCTGTTCCCATGTAGTGAAATCAAGAGATGGGTTGCTTTGTTCTTGGTACTTGTTACATACATGAGGGATAGTTTTACAGTGGGAAGTCATTGTGCCAACTTAGAATGCTCCCGTTTCAAAAATCCTGTGCTACAGATTCTTCTTTGGCTTGCCCTTCTGGGGCTTCCTGTTCTGGCATCCTATCTTCAAAGCAGGTATGCAAGACTTTTAGTATTTCTCCGTCTGAACTTCCTTTAAGTCAGAGCATTTTGACATATTCATCAATGGGGGAGGTGGGGATTACCTGTTGAGGTCATGATTGGTATGGGGGTGGCTTTGCAGATGCCACTGGGGTGGTTTCTACGTTCCTGACAGTGACTGGCTTCCAGTATGTCATGGAATTCTTTCCTTTGCTGTGGTTCTTTGACCAACAGCCCTGCTTCTTGCATGCAAAGCACTTGTTTTCACTCATGAGTTTGGCCCATTCATGTGGTTTGAGCCTGATAAATTCAACGTCCATGGCATTCAGATCTCTGCCACCATGGGAGGAGGAGGAGGATGAGTAGTACAAACTGTGTCCTAGGTTTCTTGCATGGGTCAGGTTTGCATGCATTTCTGCTGCCTTCTTGACTTACAGTTCAAGGGTGGCAGGTGTGCCATTGATAACAATCAGGTCATGGATTTCTGCATCCAACCTGGTGAGGAATTTATAACAATATTCTTCCTCATCAGCAATCCTTGCTTTGTCAATGAGGGCTCGGGCATTCATGACGTATTCCAAAAAACTGTTGTCCCATTGGCCTTCATTGTTCTTTTTGTGATGTTCATGGAGATGGTCTAACTTGTACCTTGCATTAGAGACTTGGTCCACCAGGAAGAAGGTGGCATTGAAATCTTCAACCATCTTGTCAAAGGTTTTGTCTGCAGCAGTTACAGCCATGTCATTGATTTGATTATATCAGTGATCAGTGAAAGAGGCTCCTCGCCCTTCCAACATTCTGTTTAGCATTGTGCAAAGTTTCATTGCATCAGCAGCATACAATGCCATGTTCACAGTGCAGTAGGCCTTCATGGCCTTCATCCATCATTGTGTGTCTTCAGACTTGCCTGAAAAGCAATCTGGTAGCACTGCCTTTAATTCTGCCATAGGTGGTGGTGTTTGGGGAGGGGTGACGGCAATTGGAGAAGGTGGGGGTAACGGGGATGGGGAGGGAGTTGGTTGTTCGGGTTCAGGTGATGGGGAGCAGGCAGAGTATGACTTCCTTAATCCAAGTAGGTACTTGGTTCTTTCAGGGGTTGGTACCCACAAGCTTTCTGTGATGTGCAATGACACAGTCAGGACCAGCTTTCCTGTAGAGGCTGATACTAGTTGTCCTGTGTATGCACTGGACTTCTTAGGAGCAGGAGTGAGATGAGGTGAGGCCCAGGGATCTCAAGAGGATTCTAAAGTGGGAGGTCAGTGAGGGGTTTTATCAGCTATGATTGCAAGATGTGCTCAGCAGAATGACACCTGTGAGCAAAAGATCTTGTTCTTTTGTTATGCCGCAAGCAAGAGACTTGCGAGTTCTTCTAATTAATGGCTAGACTTCCTACAGCTGCAGCTGGACAACATACAAGGTGAGAGAGCACCCTTTGAGTCTGATACTATGTGGGGCTGGACAATACCCACAGTAGGAACAAAGTAATGGTGTCACAGCAAGGCAACACAACGAGGACACAGTGGTGCAAGACGGCACACTACCACTAGGTCAAGATAGCTAACTTAGGGTGATGAAGCCTAAGAAAGATGCTTGCTCTGATTGCAGGGGAATACAGAAAGAACAAGATACAGAACATGATGCACAGTAGTGACTTATATACAGAGAGAGAAGCACTCGAGGGCCAGCATAGAAAGTGAAAGAACAAGATAGAACTGCTGCAGATGACGCAATGTGGAACTTGATGGAATGCTATGGAACTTGTTATAAGATGGTGTGATCTTATGCAAGACTGTGCCTGTATGGGCTCAGTAGAAGGGATAGTGTCCGTATTCGAGAAGGTGAAGAAGAAGATGTAGCCAAAGCATGAGAAAGAGTATAAATGTACAAGTGTTACAAATTTCTCTATTCCTTTTCCTGTTCATCATTACTTGCCACTACCTTGTTATCACTTTCACAGACAGTTGGCTCCAACACCTACTATGTGGGGCCACATGTACATTTACACTTGTTTTAACGCTTCGCTTACTCCTTCTTCTATACATTCTTCAATACAGACACTTTCCTGACTGACTCGGGTTTAGCTGCTTTCCGGAGACTGGTTTCTTCTACCTTCCTTCACATTCTATACCTTGGTCATTCACAGCACATTAGTCATTGCTTTCACCTCATCCTCTGCTTTCTCCAATGTTCCAGCAGATTCCATATGCTTGCCCTTAACACACACTCTCTGTACTTAAGTCGTTACTACACACTGTGTCCGCCATCTTGTTCTTTTTGTATCATCCTGCAAATAGAGCAACCTCTTTCTTAGGCCTCGTCACCCTAAGTTAGCTATCCAGACCTTGTGGTGCTAGCCATCTCTAGCAGCTGTGTTCTTGAGAGTTGCCTTGCCATGACTTCCTGTTGTTGTTCAACCAAACAGTATTAAGTCTGTCAAGGTTGTCGTGCCCATGGACATGTCATTCCCATGAGGTTCATTTGCACTGGAATAGGGTGCTCTCTCACCTTGTGCATCATCCAGCTGTAGCTGAAGAAGTCTGGGTACTTTGAAGCAAGTCTCTACTTGCAGTGTAACAACAAGTAGCTCGATGTAAAGTGTGCTGGAGCCAACTGTCTGTGAAATATAATAGCAGGTAGCAACATAGACTGATGAAGAGAAGGTAAAGAAAGGAAAATTGTAACACCCCCTGGGCAAAACATTTATTCCAGAACTTTGAAACTGCCTGGAAATCCTGGAAGAAGCCAGGACGGAAGCTCTAGCAGCACATGAAAAAGCAGCATTGACAATGAAGAACAGAATCAAATCCTGAATCCCAACATGGAAAATCAGAGAGAAAGTCTGGCTGGAAGCATGAAACTTATGCTTTCCTGGAAGAACCCCGAAGCTGTCACAGAGAAGGTACAGCCCCTTTACCATAGAATGGGTAATAACTCCATGGGCATATCACCTCAAGCTTCCCATAACATGGAAGATCCACCCAGTCTTCCATGCATCCCTCCTATCTTCATTCCAAAGTACAGAAGAATTCGGAACCCCATTCATTGAACCACTCCCACAAGAAGTAGACAGGGAAGAACAATATAAATTAGAAGCCATCATGAGTCACTGCAGCATCAAAGGAAGACACCACTATCTGGTCAGATGGAAAGAATATTCCTCCATCAAGGACATGTGGAAACCTGAAGACAATTTCAGCAGAGCTTCAATGCTTCTGAAGGCATATAAAAAGAAACATGCTCTCTGAGCACCCACATGCCCTTCTTCATCCTCAGACCCTCCTGCAACAGAGTCCCCCACCACTTCTGGTCAGACATAGTCAAAGAATACCACAACAAACAAAACATGACCTGCTCATCCTCCCCCACATCGTCTCATTTGTCCACCCATGAATTGGCCAAATGCATCCATGATAGATCATTCACCCCACCTCCTGAAGAAATCTCACCCTCTGCCTTCACACAAGTCCCACCTACCTCATGTGACAGCATCATCTTGCTGACTTCATCCCTCTCCAAATCAATAGACTTCCACTCCCATACCAACATCATTTCTATGTAGCATGCCTTGAGGACCCTGGCCTCACTTTTCTCATTGAACACGATATCCATTTCTTACAATCGGCTGTCCTACCCAGACTGATCCAAACCTATCATAGATTAGCACTTTGCAGAACTTCTTTCTCAAACATATCCCCTACATTTGCCTCCGCAGCCCACATCAGCCTGACCAACCAAGCCTTAATCGAAGCCAACCAGTCATTACTTAACACCATCCACAACGCTGGACTAGCCAACATCATTGACAGCTTAGCTCCAGTCATGTTCCAGGACTTATTAGTCAATGTCCTTCCCCATCTCTTGAAGAATGACTACAAAGAATATTTTGAAGAGATCTCCTTCATCCTGGAACCTCTGTCTCCCACACCCCTCATCAACTGCATCTCAGACACCCTCACAATCTTTCTACAGAATGCAAGGAGGACCATAGAGTTAATGAACAGATCCATACTTTTCATCATCAAAGGAGAATCACTCCCTACTGCCCTAAGAGTTCAAGTTCTGAAAAAGACTCTACCAGCAAAAACTCCAAAGATGAACCAACCAACCCTCACTTCCTCCCCTGTTCCATTTGTAACAACCCGGGGCACCCACGTAGCACTTGTTCCAAATATCAATGCCCATTCTGTCTCAAATGGAACCCAAACCACTGAGTGCATAGATGCAGCAACTGCTTTTGTGAACATTGTGGAATGGAAGGACACATAGTAGCAGACTGCCTGTTCAAAGAATGCATGGCTTTGGTCACTGAACCCCCGCAGCCAATGGATTGACTGGAATGTAGCACATTTCAGCTAAACAAGGGGGTAATGTTACAATTTTTCTTTTTATTTCCTCTTTGTGTCAGTCTATGTCAATACTTTATTCTATCTTTCACAGACAGCTGGCTCCAGCACACATTACATGGAGTTACTTGTATGGTTATACTCTTTTTCACTCTTCACTTACTACTTCTTCTTTACATTCTCGAATACAGACACTATCCCTCTTACTGAGTCTGCTCAGCCACAGTCTTGCATAAGATCATGCCATCCTATGACAAGTTCTTCATTATTCCATCACATTCCATGTTGCATCATCCACAGCAGTTCTACATTGTTCTTTCACATTCTATGCCAGCCCTCAAGTGCTCTTTCTCTCTGTACTTAAGTCGCTACCACACACTGCATTCTGTATCTTGTTCTTTCTGTATCATCCTGCAATCAGAGCAAGTATCTTTCTTAGGCTTCATCACCCTAAGTTAGCTATCTTGACCTAGTGGTAGTGCACCATCTCACACCGCTGTGTCCTTGTTGTGTTGCCTTGCTGTGACACCATTACCTTGTTCCTACTGTGGGTATTGTCCAGCCCCATGTAGTGTCAGACTCAAAGGGTGCTCTCTCACCTTGTACCTCATCCAGCCACAGCTGTAGGAAGTCTAGCTGTTTGCTAGAAGAACTCACAAGTCTCTTGCTTGCAGTATAACAGGTATGACCTGATTAGCAATGCCATAGTTGCAGCTGCAGACAAAATCTTTGACAAGATGGTTGAAGACTTCAATGCCATGTTTTACCCCATTGACCTGGTATCCAACACCTGGTACAAGTTAGATCATCTCCACCAACACTGCCAAAAGAACAACATGGGAGAATGGGACAACAGTTTTCAGAAGTATGTCACTGAGGCCCAAAACCTCATTGACAGAGCAAAGATCACCAATGAAGAGGAATGAAAGCACAAGTTTCTCTCAGGACTGGACAATACCATTGCATCCCATATTATCATGAACACTATGCCTGCTACATTGCAGGAGACCATCAAGAAAGCCATGGAACTACATGCTCATCTAACCAGAGTCTGCAATCTTCATGCCAGATTTTACCCTTCATCCTTGCATCAGTCTAGTTGGGCAAAAGACCTGAATGCCATGGACATTAACTTTGTCTGACTTCACCCCCATGAAAAAGTGCTTCTCCTCAAGGAAGGAAAGTGCTTCCTTTGTAAACAGAAGGGCTGCATAGCAGCCAATTACTCTAAAGGCAAAGGAAAAGAGAGACACCCTCCTCTTCCTAGATTCACCTGCACCATCATCATGGAATCAAAACCACCTGCCTATCAAGCAGAGAAACCAAAAGTAACCTTGAAATCCCCTGTTGATGATTATGTCAAAGCCCTCCAACTCAAAGGGAGTTCAGATGATGAAATTCTTAAAGTACTCCATACCTGTTTCAAAGAGGAAACTCCTGTGGTTGAAGAAGCTGAGGAGCCAATTGCTACCACATCAGATTTTTAAAGCAGGAGACATCAAAGTCAATGGACTCTCTCCCTAGTGTAATCCTCTCTCCCTTGTATACTACAAATAACAAGAACAAGGCAATGTGACTCTTGATCACATTGCATGGGAATGGAAGAAAAGTTGACATCAAAGCCCTCCTTGACAGTGGGGCAACAGGATCATTTGTCTCTTGAGATTTTGTCAGAAGACACAAGCTTGAACTATGAAAGCTTAAACAAAAAATCACTGTCCGAAATGCTGATGGGACAGAAAATTGAATGGGAATGATAAGCTTCATTGCCCATCTATCCCTCACCATTAGGAAAACAAAACCCTACACCCACATACAGGAATTCTATATCATGGACCTAGGGAAAGAAAGTGTTATTCTCAGGCACCTGTGGCTCCAGGAACACAATCTGGTCATTAACTGGAGAATGGGAAACCTACTGATTAAAGAAATCCCACAACCCACTTACAAGGAAAGTTCTCACCTCTCCCACATGTTGAACAAGGTCACCCTGTCTATGAAAATAGCTAGGAACACCACTAAGAAAGAAGTAGTACTTCCTGAAGCATACAAGGAATTTCAAAAGGTGTTTGACAAACCACCAAAAGGAGAACTTCCCCCATATCAAGATCGCTTCGACTTCAAGATTGAAACTGATGACAACTTCATCCCAAAAGTAGCAAAAACTTACCCTCTTAACATCACAGAGCAAGTGTCTGTTACAATTTTCCCTTCTCTACCTTCTCTTCATCAGTCTATGTTGCTACTTGCTATTATCTTTCACAGATAGTTGGCTCCAACACACTTTATGCAGAGCTACTTGTACATTTATACTCTTTCTTATGCTTCAGCTACTTCTTCTTCTTTACCTTCTCAAATATGGACACTATCCCTTCTACTGAGCCCATACAGGCACAGTCTTGCATAAGATCATGCCATCTTATGACAAGTTCCATAACTTTCCATCAAGTTCCACATTGCATCATCTGCAGCAGTTCTTTCTTGTTCTTTCACATTCTATGCCAGCCCTTGAGTGCTTCTCTCTCTGTATATAAGTCACTACTGCGCATTGTGTTCCATATCTCATTCTTTCTGTATTCCCCTGCAATCAGAGCAAGCATCTTTCTTAGGCTTTGTCACCCTAAGTTAGCTATCTCGACCTAGTGGTAGTGTGCTGTCTCACACCACTGTGTCCTCATTGTGTTGCCTTGCCATGACACCATTACTTTATTCCTACTGTGGGTATTGTCCAGCCTCATGTAATGTCAGACTCAAAGAGTGCTCTCTCACCTTGTACATCATCCAGCCACAGCTGTAAGAAGTCTAGCCATTTGCTAAAAGAATTCGCAAGTCTCTCACTTGCAGCATAACAAAAGAACAAGATCTTTTGCTCACAGGTGTTGTCCTGCTGAGCACATCTTGCAGTCATAGCTGATAAAACCCCTCACCGACTTCCCACTTTAGGATCCTCTTGAGACCCCTGAGCCTCACCTCTCCCCACTCCTGCTCCTAAGAAGTCCAGTGCATATGCAGGACAACTAGTATCAGCCTCTACAGGAAAGCCAGTTCCGACCACATCGTCGCACATCCCGGAAAGCCCGTGGGTACCAACCCCTGAAAGAACCAAGTACCTACTTGGATTAAGGAAGTCATACTCTGCCCACTCCCCATCACCTGAACCCAAACAACCAACCCCCTCCCCATCTCTGTCACCCCCACCTTCTTCAATTGCCATCATCCCTCCCCAAACACCACCACCTATGGCAGAATTAAAGGCAGTGCTACCAGATTGCTTCTCAGGCAAGTCCAAAGATGTGCAATGATGGATGAAGGCCATGAAGGCCTACTTCACTGTGAACACAGCATTGTACACTGCTGATGCAATGAAACTTTGCACAATGCTAAACAGAATGTCAGAAGGGCAAGGAGCCTCTTTCACTGATCACTGGTATGATTGAATCAATGACATGGCTGTAGCTGCTGCAGACAAAACCTTTGACAAGATGGTTGAAGATTTCAATGCCACCTTCTTCCCAGTGGACCAAGTCTCTAATGCAAGGTACAAGTTAGACCATCTCCACCAACACCACAGAAAGAACAATGAAGGCTGATGGGACAATGGTTTTTTGGAATACATCACAGATGCCTGAACCCTCATTGACAAAGCAGGGATTGTTGACAAGAAAAAATGTTGTTATAAATTCCTCACTGGGTTGGACACAGAAATCCATGACCCAATTGTTATCAATGGCACACCTGCCACCCTCAAACTGCTAGTCAAGAAGGCAGCAGAAATGCATGCAAACCTGACCCATGCAAGAAACCTAGGACACAGTTCATACTACTCATCCTCCTCCTCCTCCTCCCATGGTGGCAGAGACCTGAATGCCATGGACATTGACT
>JBBPKF010000058.1:0-21232 GCA_038089175.1 Binderoboletus segoi | reverse complement strand
TGAAGTGTGTGGAAATCCTTCTCCTGTTCATCATTCCAGTGCCAGTTCACTGTGGACTTGGTGAGATCAATAAGTGGCCAAGCTATGTCTGTGTAATTCAGAATGAATTTCCTGTAGAAATTGCAAAACCCTAGGAATGATCAGACTCCTTTTACTGAAGTGGGTGGTTTCCATTCCTGTATTGCTTTGACTTTGACCAGGTTGAGGTGGACAGTTCCAGCATATATGATGAGGCCAAGGTATTCCATGTGATCACTTTCAAAGGTGCATTTAGAAATTTTAAGATAGAGTTTTTCTTTACAGAAGCGTTCCAAGACATGACATGTTCTTTCCTGGTGGGTGGGGAGATGGGAGGAGGCTATAGCTAAGTCATCCATGTATATGCTTAACCATCCTTCAACTATCATATCTCAAAACAGGTGGTTCATCATAGCTTGGAAGTGAGGAGGCATGTTTGAGAATTCAAAAAACATAACTTGAGGTTCAAAGAGTCCTTCTGGGGTGATGAATGCTGCTTTCCATCAATCCTGTTCCTGAATGAGGACATTGTTATATCCCCATCTGATGTCAAACTTGGTGAAAATGATGGCTTCTTTGAATTGGTCAATGAGATCAGAGATAAGGGGTAGCAGGTAGGCATTTTTGATCATGTGTTCATTTAAGTATTGGTAGTCTTGGCAAGGGTGAAGGCTTCCATCCTTTTTGGCCACAAAAAAGAAAGGGGCAGCTTGAGGGGAGGAGGATGGTATGATTTTTCCTTTTTTCACATTCTCAAGGATGAATTCTTTGCATGCCATGAGTTCTGATGGATTAAGTGGGTAAACTTTTGCCACTTTTGAGATGAATGAATCTTTTGTGTGGATGGAGAAATCAAATTGTCCTTAGGGTGGAGGTAGTTCTCCCTTTGGAGGCTCATCAAATACATCAGTGAAGTCTTTGTATTGGTCAGGGAGAGTCATTTCCATTGAGAGTGTTTGATGGGCGATGGAAGTGGAGATGGTGGTCTTAGCAAGATATTGATCAAGGTGCTCACATTCTTCTAGGGCCATTTGGGTGGGTGGTTGTCCATCTAAGTAGTATTTTCCAGTTTGCCAATTGATGATAGAGTTCATTTTCTTCAGCCATGGGTGTCCTAGAATCACATCCTCTTTTCCCAGGTTGGCAATAAGGAATCAATGTGTAGTTGAGATGGGTTTATCTCTGGGAATAGTGATTTTTCTTGTGGAGTAATAACAGATCATTGCTCCTGCATTGTCCATTCCATCTACATATCTAGTGAGGATTGGTTGGGATAATTTAGAAAAGGGGATGTGGTTTTGTCAGGTGAACTTTCAGGAAATGAAGTAGCCAGTTGCTCCACTGTCAATAAGGGTGGATGTGTCAACATTTTGGTTCCATTCATTCTGAAAGGTGACAGGAATGTGCATGGATTGGCCTTCAGTTTTAGATACAAATATGAAAGCTACATGTTGGAGAGGAGGCGTTGACTTTCCTACTCTCTGTTTGGAAAATCCTTTGAGTTGGTTTCATTTCCTTTGTCATTCAGACAGGTTTGAAGGACTTGCATGATTTGGTTATGGGGGATTCCTTTCTTGTTCTGAAGATGTTGGATATAAGTAACTAGAGAATTTTCTGAACTTCTGCTAGAGGACAGTTTGATGGTGGTGGTTCTTACATGAGTGGGCCAATAGAACAGTTGCAAAGTTTTTCTTTTAGAATGGTTGGATGACCAACATCTGCTTTTCTTACAAACAAAGCATTTCTTTTCTCTGAGCAGGATGGTCCTTTCTTCCAGTCAAAGGTGAACAAAGTCAATGTTCATAGCATTTGTATCCCTAGTGACTCAATGGGTAATTGCTGGGGCAAAGAGTTGTCTTTCTCTTCTGAGAGCTCTGGCTTGGGCATTTTGGGTGTGGAAAACAATGGCCTTGTCTTGCCATTCCTTGATGGTAGTTGGCATGGGAGACATCATACAGATCAGTTGAAGGATGGCCTGATTTAATCCTTGGGAGAAGTAATGGATTAGAGACTGGTCATCAGTGATTTTGGCTCTGGCTGCAAGGTTCTGGAATTCAATCAAAAAGCTTTGAAATCTGTCCTCTCCAGTTTTCTTATCAGCAAAGTTGTTCTGGTGAAGGGTTGCAAGTTTGACTCAAGCTGTGGATTCCATGTCATAGGGGTAGAAAGTTTCAATGAAATTGATGGAAAATTTAGTGTAAGTTTTGTCCACAGGTGCAATGTTGGGATTGGCAGAGATGTCCAGCCATTTCTCTGCAAAGGTTTTTCCATTTTTCTTGGTAAGACAGCTGCATGCTATGGCAATTCTGGCTTTTTCATCATCATAAAGAGGGAAGTTCATAGCGAACCAGGAGGTCATTTGTTTAATCCATCAGTTGGTATCTTCCAGTTCTCCAGAGAATTCTTCTGGATAACCAGCTTTTCTTTCAGCCATGGCAGGCTGTGGGGCAGTAAATGAGCTTTGAGGTTGACTTGATGGTAGGAATGGCAGTTGGGCAGGTGGTCCTATGGCAATTCTCTGGTGTAGGGCTGGTGGGGTGATGGACTGTTCAGCTATTGTGGCAACTAGTGATTCCAGGGGGTGGTCTGTGGCAATTGGTGATGGGTGGGCAGTTTTGAGGGTATCAACCTTGATATCTTTGGGTTCTGGGGTGGCAGGGTCAGACAGATGTCTGTCAGGGGATCTCCATCTTAGAGGGGTTCTGAGATCCTCATATGGGTTAGCCCAAGGGAGGCTTAGTCTTCCAGTTATTCTGTGAGAGTTGGAAATGGTAGGCAGTTACAGTGCAATGGCTGTTGCTTAGAGAAGAGCTTGATCTTTTGTTACACAGAATGTGATGCAATCCTTTGACTAGTATGCCAAAGTTGGATCTGGACTTCCTAGGATTAGGAAATTGCTGTACTAGTGACACTTTCAGAGGTTGAAGGTTACTTCTGTGAATGCTCAGACAAGGATTCTGTGCACTCAAGATTGAGAAAGACTGCATGATAATTGCACAGATCAAGCTAGGTAACTAGGTTACAGGACATGGGGTTTTCTACTCCAACTGTTGAGCACAGACCACCAGTTAGAAAAGGAAATCAGGAGTCATGAAATGTGCAGTAAGGAATGCAGTGGAAGTTAATGGAAAGAGAATGACAAACCCATACTGTGCTGACCAAGAGAAGATGACATATAGGCCAAGATATCAGATGGGATGGTTAGGGATACGAAGTATTGATAAAGAGACAATACTTAAAGGAGAGGCCTGAGTCTGAACATTAGAAAAGTAAGCCATAGAAGCAAGACTATATGATGAAGGGTGATAATGATGAGAAGGAACCAAGGAGTGACAACATGGGAAAGATAAAATTGTAACAAAACCCTTCCTTGATGAAATCAATCACTTCCTTTGACCACTCATCAACTTCTTTCTGCCAGCTTGGAAATTTGGCATCTGGGTCACAAAAACTGCAGAACATCTAGCAGGTCAACTGATATGACTGGTAATTGCATTAGCAATAAATGACCTGCCAGCTGCATGGAGGATCAGTGGTTTTGTGTCTTCCACAGTGCATCATCTGTGTTATCTATGTTGGCTGACAAAGCCAGAAATCAGTAACTCCAACTGTGCTAGTTGAAGGCAATGTACTTATGAGAAGCACTTGGATGCTGCCATTCATTGAAGAGATGTGGAAAAAATGAAAGAATGAGCTGAAATCTTCAAAAAGATGGGAGTGCAGTTGTCTGAACTTCTTCACCTGCCATACTGGATCCTATCTGATTCCTGGTTGTTGATGGAATGCACAACCTCTTCCTAGATCTGATACAGTTCCACTTTAGAGATTTTATCATCATTAACAAACTGGTGAATCAAGAGCTAAGCAAACCCACCATATAGGCAGTCAGTTTTCCTGACCTCAAAGAGCTGGAGAAAGGCTGACACATCCTTCAAACAAACCCAATCAAAGCAGTGCTGAATTGATTACATGCACCCATCCTATTGAAAGTAGTCAAGGAATGCAGTATGCTCAACTCTTTAGAGAACTGACCTACCAAGGAAATGATGATCAAGGCATTGATGATAGAGTGTATATTTACTGTAAAGTCAGACATTGTTAATCTCCCACCAAGACCACTACAATGCAGCAATGCATCCCCATGGATGTTGACAAAGGCAATCACTCCCCTGTCCAAGAAATTGATATGATGCTAGGTGATGGCATCATAGAAGGATATGCTGTCAATCATTCCAAGCCCAAGCACCTGGTGAGATTGGTTGAGCTACTAACAAACCAGGAAATAAATGACATACAGAAATGCCTGCAAACCATTACCAGACTGACATGGCACTGAGGACCACCAGTTAACCTTGGTGAAGTGGCACACGGAAAACTTAAGGGAGAGCAATGACAATCAAGCATCAAATTTGATCTACCAGTGACATTGTGAAAACTGTGGGAAGCTGGAGGGAGTCAACAGCATGAGCAAAGGAAAAAATTGGTATACAGTACTATGCTCTTAGGCATGGTAATTTGGTTGGGAACTTCATACATCACATCTGAACATCATGTATGTCAGTACCAGAGGTATATCATGGCATACCTCTCTTTCCTCAAAGAGATTTTCCCTGAGCTTAGATGGTGGCTGAATTACCATGCCTCACTTCACATTGACAATTTTCTCTAAAGATATGGTCCAATACATGGGTGGTGGATGTTCCCTTTTGATCAGGTTATTGGAATCCTGCAGAAGACCAATACAAGTCACAGAATTGGTAGGTACTCCAATTCATAACTTATGGTAAACTGACTGCTGAACAGGGGAATTGGAGTGAACTATGCTTATAGCCTTCTGTGTGGCTGCAAGAGTTAGAGTACTTCTTCAAATTCCACATGTGAAGTCAACCATTGAGCATGCAGCAGCAATTCTAAATGAGTGCAAGGGCATGGAAATTGCATCCTTCCACAGAGATCTTAGATTTCTAGTTGAAATATCTGTCATATTCCAGATTCACTACATCAACTCTGACCCTCTGGATCTCCTCTGATCCACCCCTGCACCAACTCTGGTTGGTTTTCCTCTGTATATAGTTCTCTGACCTCTGGACATCTCTGATATGACACATCTCCATTTCAATTACATTACATTTCATTACAGTACCCTCCATGACATTCCATCCATATTTGTATTAGTTCTGCTACTCGGATTCCTCCATGCAGTGTTAACTGCAGAACACAGCTCTGTAGCACCTCCAGTACATCCTCTACCTGACCTCCAAACTCCTTAGTCATCTGTTTCCTCTGTAGTATAAATACTCCATACATTACTCTGCACTCCTTAGCTCAAATATCAATTTAGCCTGACAATCTTCTCCAACTCAGCCCAACAGTCTCTCCTCTGTCTCCTCTCATCCAAGCCTTGATGACTCAACTCTGACCCACCTCTGATACCTCCACTCTGCAAATTCAGGACCTGGATCCATGCAAGGGTGCACCACATAAGGTGAAGCCAAGTTCCATTTGACCAAAACTCCAGAGTTCTGGAGTTTCTGGAGATCATCTGACATGGTCTTAACAGCAAGGTATCTTGAGCTGACTCCCATATCTTCTTTAAAGAAGAAAAGGGGTTCATTCCAGCAGCTATAGATGCAATTTATTTGACGACCATAGAAGGGAGCAATCAGCAATATCATCTCACCATTCAAAGAAACCTGCCAATGCTGAATGACTTGAAAGATCCTTTTCATCACTACAGAGATTTCAGAGCAAGATTATGAAGGAATGAATATGCAGAATGACAAGAGGTTGTCCTTCTCATACAAGGGAATATTTGCCATGCAATAAGCATGCCATGGGCTGATGGAATACTGGTGATCAAGGCACTGAATGGAGTAAGTATTTAAGATCTGATAGAGAGTTCCAACTAACCAAGAGATACTTTAGGCCATTCAATAGGCATCATTTATGCATCAATGTACTCCCTACCTCCTTGAGGCAGGGATAATTTGTAGCTTGTCAAGTGATCACCTGTTGAACTGGTATGGTTAGATGGTAGAATAGCATGACAACACAATGATGTACCTAGGACCCTAAGCTTCCAGCTGAGGAGGCATAGATGCACAATAAGCTGTCTCTGCTGACTTGACAGAGTCTTTGTGAATCATGTCTGCAATTCACTTTAGAGGATTCATTTTAGAGCATGGTCAACCCAGATAATAAGGCAGCATAATCAACATACCAGTGCACCCTGAGTGATTGCCTGTCAAGATTGGCATGGTTAGACAGTAGAATAGCATGATGACACAACAGCATACCTAGGACCCTAAGCTCCTGGCTGAGAACATGTATGGGTGCACAGTAGGCTATCTCTGCTGATGCATTCTGATCATTAATCTGCAAACCACAGACTTGATGGATCTTTGTGGATTATCTCTGCAGCTCTGATTTCAATATTGTAACATTACATTGATACTAATACTAATATATACTATAAGTACTAGGGTATGTTGAGAGAGGAAAAGAGAATGTGTGGGAGTGGGCTGGAGTTAAATAGTGAATGATGATGAGTAAGCACATGATGGTTCCAACCACTCTCACATTGCACAAGTCCCATGACCACAGGTATTACTGGCAGAACACCATTCACTATTTGATTCCTCAATCAGGCTTGAATACACTTTTCCTTCCCTTTACACACTTCACTAGTTACAATACTTCCCCTTACTTAGTTATTTGATGGCTTCATGTAAACACCAATGGAGTTAAAATGGATGAAGAAAAGGTTAAGGCTATATTAGATTGGCCACCTCATATGAATGTAAAAGGGGTTAGAAGTTTTTTAGATCTAGCAAACTTCTACTGAAGGTTCATCAAGGATTATGCACAAGTCACATGTCCTTTGAATGATTTATTAAAGAAGGAGACTGCTTTCACATGGAAGCAAGCACAACAAGAAGTGTTTGACACACTCAAAAGACATTTCACAATGGCACCTGTACTCACTTATCCAGACATAGATTCCAGATTCAGGCTCAAGACAGATGCATCTGATTATGCCATAGGAGCTGTGCCCTTGATACTTCAAGAGGATAAATGGCATCCAGTAGCTTACACTTCACATTCTATGTCACCACAGGAACACAACTACCCAATCACTGATAAGGAGATGTTGAGCATCATTAATACATTGAAGCAATGGCAGCACTATCTTGAAGGTAGCTGATATGAATTCAAAATCTGGAACAATCATGTGAATCTCCAGTATTTCATGAAGGCACAGGATTTGAATCAAAGACAAGCACACTGGGCACAATACTTGACACATTTCAATTACCAGTTTATCTATAAGCCCAGTGCAATGAATGTAAAATCAAATGCTCTCTCCAGAAGAGAAGATCTAGCCGAAGAAATTGAAGACAATAATAAAGGAATAATAATGATATTCCCAGAATGGATATGAGCCTTGTCACTGGTTGAAATCCACAATGAAGGGATGATGATAGAAGACAAGATAAAATGAAGAACTAAACTCCTAAGGGACCATGAGGTCAGGAAGCTAATGGATAAAGGAATGATAGCTAATGAAGGCTTAATATGGAAAGGAGAAAAGGTCTATGTACCTGATGAAGGAAAGAAAGAAAAAGGTGAAAACCTTCAAATGAAAGTGATTGAAATAAATCATGATACTCCTATCATTGGATATGCCAGATATGAAAAGACACACAAGTTGATCTCATGAACATATTACTGGCCTAATATGAATGCAGATATAAAGGATTATATATCAAGATGTGATAGATGTGCACAAATGAAATCAGGAAATAAACCACCCGCTAGAAAGTTAATTCCATTACCAATACCAGAGAAACCCTGGGAACACATTACTGCAGACTTCATGACAGATCTCCTGCTCTCCCATGGATATGACTCCATCTTAGTTGTCATTGATTGACTTATGAAGAAAATGGAAATAATACCATGCTGCAAGACAGCTACTGTACTGGATACAGCAAATCTTTATTTACAGAATGTATGGAAGCATCATGGCCTTCCAAAGACAGTAACATCAGACTGAGGTCCACAATTTGCATTGCAGATCATGCAAGATATCTATAAAAATTTAGAAATAAAAGCCACAATGTTAACAGCACATCATCTGCAAACAGATGAACAGACTGAAAGAATGAACAGAGATCTCCAACAGTATCTCAGAATGTATTGTACAGAGCAGCAAGATAAATGGGTTGACTGGCTTCCCATTGCACAATTTTCATATAACTTAAAAATAAATACATCATCCAAGAAGACACCCTTTGAATTGACACAGTCATATACTCCTAGAATGGGTATTGAACCAAGGGTAAACAAGGCTCCAGCAGCTGAAAACTTTACCAATGATATGAAAAACACATTGCGAGAAGCTAAAGATAATCTCACCAAGGCACAGGAAAGGATAAAAGAAAATACTGCAGTCAAGCACTCAAATAATCCTGCATATATGGTCAGAGATAAAGTGTGGCTTGCCACAGACTGTTACACTGCAAGCAAAGACTTGAGTAACAAATGTCAACCCTTCTTGGGTTCCTCAGCTAATGGCTGGACGATGCTCAAGGTGTGAGAGCACCCTATACCAGAGCGAATGAATGCGACACGGGAATTACGCCTCTGTGGGTTCGATGACCTTGATGGGCTTTATACTGTTCAGTCAACTACAATGTCGGTGTCGTGGCAAGGCAACACTCAAGGACACAGCTGCTAGAGACGGCTAGCACCACTTGGTCAAGATAACTAACTTAGGGTGACGAGGCCTAAGAAAGAGACTGCTCTGATTGCAGGAGATGTACAAGAGAACAGAATGCCGAACACTATGCACTGTAGCGACTTAAGTACAGAGGCAGTGAGAATAAGGGCAGGCATATGAAACATTATGGAAGATTGGAGAAATTGGAATCTGAGGCAAAAGAGATGACTAAAGGTGCTGTGGATTACCGAGATTTGGAATATGAAGGAATGTAATAGAAACTGGTATCCGGAAGGCAGCTAAGCCCGAGTCATTCGGGGAAGTGACCAAATTGGTAGATGTACAACAAAAGAAGTAAATGTAAAGAGGAGAACAAGAGAAACATACAGGCTATCATTCGTAGTATGGTTTGGAGCACAGAGTCTATGAAATGTGATAAGAGCAGGCGGGCTGCAAGAGAGCCAAAGAACAGAAAGAGGAAAAATTGTAACACAGATAACCTATGCTTGATGTGTGCTTCTAAAAAGCTCATGGAATGCTGGATTGGTTCATATGAAACCACAGCCCTGGTAGGCCTGAATGCAGTGAAGCTTAGACATCCTAAATCTTTGAAAATACATAATGTGATAAACATCAAAAGGGTCAAACTTTACAAGGAGCAACTCCCTGGGCAAAGTGCTGTTACACCTGGACCTGTGAATGTCAGTGTTGACTGTGAAACAGAATACAAAGTCAATTACATTGTCAACTCTCATTACAAAGGAAGGAGGCTGAAATACCTCATACATTGAAAAGGATATACCATCAAAGATAGGACATGGGAACTAAAGGAAAACCTTATGTCAGCACAGGATGCACTAAGGAAATTCCACTTGAAACACCCCTCTGCCCCTAGATGGCTGGAAATGACAAACCTGGCATTCATTAAATTGTTTAAACCCTATGAAAACACCACTTTGCTTTCCAATGAAAATGCACCATTCAATCATCTGAAAGTTGATCCATAGAAGGGGGGTAGTATTACAAACATGGTTTCATTAACTTAACAAAACCATAAAAGCCAACACAACAGTAACAACACTTAGACATTTTCACAAAACCAAAGTCACATGCAGGTCACATGACTCATAAACTCAAACACAGTAATGCCATAATGTCATCATGATCTAATCATATTTGTCATGAACCATAACAATCCATCTCACAATCTGCCATGATCCTATCTATCCATATATATTCACTCTTCCATTTCAATCTATCTAAAGATCTGCCACACCATGCCACTTTCTCATGCCAAACCTTATGTGCTTCCATTCCATCAACAACCACCTTTAATTACTGTCATGCTTCTATTCTATTCCAAGGCTATGCAACACATGTATAATTACTAATGCATATTGTGCAATTCTCTTATATGTATTACTTAAAATCATGCCACTTTTCATTTACCATATATAGATATAGATACCCAAATAGATACAAACATGTAGAGTACTATATAATGCAATGCACACCACTGAGACTAGCCAGTCTAGTTCTTCTTGGTACATTCCACTCAAAGTCACCAGCTGACAGTGACTTAGTTTTCTTTTACTCTCATCAATAATCCAAAGTCAAGGTGATCCAGAACACCAAAGGTACTCTTGCATAACTAGCTTTGAGAGCTAGACTGCAAGAACTAAAATTTAACTTTAGTGTTATTTCACCAGGCTCATCTGGATCTTTGGAGTCACTATAATTGTTTGGAGTATGGAAAGGTGATGGAGTACATGGGGGACTTTCATTATCTGGAAGCTCTTCAATATGAGCTCCAGAAGCAGGGGATTGGGGGGCAGGCACCTAAGAAGTGGAACTGGGATTTTGTCTGGCAAAGAAACTATGGAATTGTTCAATGAGGTCTGGGTCTTGGTGACTGTTGTCAAAGGCATTCAGGGAGTTGTAATGGGGAGCTGAAGGGGCATTGGTGATAGCTCAAGTACAGGCTCAAGTGACTCTGGTGACCATTGGAGTATATGGACTTTGTTGCAAGTGGAAAGTTTGAATATACTATTAAACTAGATCAGACTATTTCTGAGAAACTCCAGAACTCCAGAGTTTGATCAGATGGAACTTGGCTTCACTGTATGTGGTGTGCCCTTGCATGAGTCCTGATTTCAGATTTATGAAATGGAGTTAGGTCAGAGGATCAGAGGTCAGAGGGAAACCATCAAGGTTCAAGTCAGAGGAAAGGTAGTCAAGTTCTGTTGATATTCAAACTGAGGTATTTACAGGCTGAAGTATGGGATTTATATACTATGAAGGCATCAGATGACTAAGGAGTTCAGAGGTCAGGTAGGAGATGTACCAGAAGTGCTGGAGAGCTATGCTTCACAGTTGACACTGCACAAAGAAGTCTAAGTAGTGGAACTAATACTAATACAGATGGAATAGAATGAAACATAATGGAATGGAACATAACAAAATGGAATGTAACAAAATGAAATGGAGAGCATAGCATGAGTACAAAAGAAAAACAGACCAGAGATGGAACAGAGTTGATATCAGAATGACACTGGAGGATCAGAGTTGAACCTGTGGATCTGGGATATGACAATATGCTTCTCTTTTATTTCATGGCTATACTGATACACACACAAACCTCATAACATATAGCCTTTGTTATTGTATGATTTCTGTTATGCAGAATGCAACGCAATCTAGGGCTAGTGTGTCAAATCAGATCTGGACTTTCCAGGAATTGAAAGTTGCTGCACTAGGGATACTTTCAAAAGGTTAAGGCTATGTTTCCTGCAAATGCTCAGACAAGGATTCTGTGCACCCAAGATTGAGATAGACTGCATGATGATTGCACAGATCAAGCTAGTGTTACAATTTTTCCTCTTTCTCCTTATCTCTACCTACGCAAGCCATTTCCTCGTCTTATGCTTCACAGACACTTGGCTCTGTCATCTCCTGTATGGAGCCACATGTATGTTTATTCTCTTCCTCACTTTACAGCTGCTTTTTCTTCTTTACATACTTGAATATGGACACTTTCCTGAATGACTCAGGCTTTGCTGCTTTCTGGATACCAGTTTCTATTAACTTCTTCCACATTCCAAATCTCAGTAATCCACAGCACCTTTAGTCATATCTTTTACCTCACTGTCTGACTTCTCCGATGTTCTCTTACATTCTATGCCAGCCCTCAATCTCTCTTCATTTCTGTATATAAGTCACTACTGTGCACTGTAGTCTCCATTCTGTTCTTTCTGTACTCCCCTACAAACAGAGCAGTCTCTTTCTTAGGCTTCGTCACCCTAAGTTAGTTATCTCAACCTTGTGGTGCTAGCCATCTCTAGCAGCTGTGTCCTCGAGTGTTGCCAAGCCACAGCATCAAACCTTTGGTCGACCAAATGGTATTAAGTCCATCAAGGTCGTCAAGCCCATAAAAGCATAATTCCTACACACACTCATTCACTCTGGAATAGGGTGCTCTCTCACCTTGAGCATCATCCAGCCATTAGCTAAGGAACCCAAGAAGGATTGAAGAAGTTACACAAGTCTTTGCTTGCAGCATAACAGCTAGGTAACTAAGATATAAGGCATGGGGTTTTCTACTCCAATTATTGAGCATGGATCACAAGTTGAAAAAGGGAATCATGAGTCATGAAACATGCAGTAAGGAATGTAGTGGAATGTGATAGAAGGAAAATGACAAACCCATACTGTGCTGACCAAGAAGAAATGACATATAGGCTGAGATATCAGATGGGATGGTTAGGAACATGAAGTATTGATAAAAAGACAATACTTAGAGGAGAGGCCTAAGTCTGAACATTACAAGAATAAGCCATAGTATCAAAAGGATCTGATGAAGGGCAATGATAATGAGAAGAAACTGAGAAGCAACAACATGAGAAAGGTAAAATTGTAACAATTTCCATATATGTATTTTATCTCAGATTAGACCACAATAAGTACAAACATGTAAAGTAGTATATAAACCAATGTACACCAATGAGACTAGCCAGTCTAGTTCTCCTTGATACTTTCCACTAAAGCCTACCACATCAGACAGCAACTCAGTGTTACAACCTTCACACCCCATAACTCAAAGACTGATAATCTAGGATCAAGAAACTTGTTACATTGACAGTATCAACTAAGGGCAAGACTTTGGTGTTGCATCACACCCTTCACAGGCAAAGACATGAATTCTATGTTTCTTTTCAAGGCAGGTTTTTGACATATATTAGTTAGTTGATAAGCAATAGCATGTGGGCACTCATGATGGAAATGTAGATAGGATCTGGCTCAGACTTGAACTCAGTATCACTTGCTGTCTGAACACCAATTGAACATTTTGATGATTTTTGTGAAAAGGCTAGTTTAATGTTTACTGTCTGTGGGTTTCTTAGTTTTTGCTGTTAGAAATCAAATAGATATCATACCAAAGGCTTCTTAACATCACAATTGATCAAAAATGTGAAAGTTTTGAGTTGTGGTGGTAACATGAGCTTGATGCTGTCCACATCCTTCATCACAGTCATGGCTGTTGGGACTTAGAGAAAAAGCCGTGGAAAACCCTCACCTAGTGGGCTGGCAAAATCCAAGGTGTGAATATCAGAAATGACAGTGAAACTGAAGGGGGATGGGGATGGAATTAGGTGTATAAACTGAATGACAAGACGAGTCTGAATTACCGGCGTGATCAGATGCGATTAGGCTCAGAGTCATTTGCTTTGGGTAAGCAGAGGTCAGACAGATTAGGCAGTTGGTCCACGAGCTGAAACGACTGAAGTCGAAAAGCTCGGATTAGGGTCAAATTTACTCTAAACCCAATTCCGATGTAGGAATAGCTAACCATCTACGTCGGTTTTGCATCTGCTTATTTTCTCGTTTTCGCAGTGAATACCAGCAACTGTGGCGATGGCATCATAATGTGGGAGGTGGCATCGCACAAATCCGTGCAAGAATGGACTCAGGGGGGATCATCACCGATGATTGCGGTCTCGCCGGACAATCAGTTGGGAACTATGATGTGGGCATATACACCATGAGAGGGGAACGGGTCGAGGATTTGGTCAGGGTTAATAGGAAGACTAGGATACATGTCATTTTCTCCCGATGGTGCGGTACTCGCATGCGGCATTACGGACGGTGTCGTCCGGGTGTATGGTGTCGAGGCTGGTTCGCTCGTCCTTGGCCCGTTGACAGGCCACGACGAAGGCATCACTTCTTTGCTCTGGTCACGCGATGTGAGCACACTCTTCTTTTCATCCTGGGACAAAATGATTCAACGTTGGAACTCCGACACCGGGCAACAACTTATCGGGTGTCCCTGGACGGGTCATCACACCAACGAAATCACCTCGCTCTCCCTTTCCCCAGATGGATCGATCCTCGCGAGCGTGTCCTGGTACAAACATGTTCTTTCCCGGGATTCGACTTCCGGTGAACTCGTCGTACAACCTCTCGAAGACCGTACTAGTAGGCCTGTGTACTATATGGTTCTATTCTATCCACCTGGTGAATTCGTGGCATGTGCAACATTAGACGGAAACAACTTATGGCAGGTGCCTTGGTTGAAATCCACCGAAGATTGGGCAATGACACTAGTCCGTTCCTCCGGCCTCAATACTCATTGCCCTAGACAAGTATTACTGACACGGATACGCCATGGCGCCCATGCAACACATTGGGCTATGAACAAGCGCCTCTCTTCCATCCATCCCAATCTTCTACCTATATTCCTGGCTCTGGAGAGGTATGGGGTCCTAATTTGGTGGTGAGCAATGCTGAGTCATGACTCCATGTGCTCGCTCAACCTTCCTCAAAGCTATCGACACTTTCTCATAAGCACTCTGTGCCGACTCGTCCTACTGTACCCTCAACACTCCCTCATTCTCATCCCACCTCATCGGTGGTGCAACAACTGGTTCGAGAGTCCAATCCCGTGCATAACAAGTCTGGCAGGGTACCTATACGTCTGTCACTTCGATGTACGTTCCGATTGGCCCCCCGGATGCTCCGTCGGGAGCTCGGAATATAGAAATCAACATCGTTCCTTTCCTTAGTGTTGCATATGGCTCCGGAATCTCTGAGTCTACGTCGTTGGTACCATCGTGGATTTCTACATGAATTTCAAGCAAAGTATGGTGTCAATTCGGGTGTGGTGTAGGGGCTGTGGCTCGTGTGTCCAGCGAATGCTGATCGCGTTCTTCTTTCTAACCTCACGACAGCTCCTCGATGTGGCCAATGGGCTGGGACACTGTAAGTGTTGTGTACGTGTCATTAACAAAGCTTCGAAAATAACACACCAGTGTGTTCCTTGCCAATTGTCCATGGCGATCTGAACGGTGTATGTCAATGAACATTCACCGTCTTTTTTCCTTTAAATGCGATGCAGAATAACGTGCCCCTTGATGCAGAATACAATACGCGATTGGTCGATTTCGGATATGCATCTTTGATTGGGATGTTCCCGAGGCATAGGGGTATCTCCAAAGATCCACTGCACAACCGGAGGCATTCCGTTGGACCGCACCAGAGCAAATCGACCCAGATGATACGTTCGAACACACGACCAAGAGTGGCATATCCTCTTTCGGATGTATCGCCCTGCAGGGAAGTTCATCAGACACTGGCTCCGAGCCGATGCTGATATTCTTGCGGGTGTTTTCTGGTAAACAGCCCATGATCAGAGACCCGAGAAGAATCATTGTACGATTAACAAAGGGCCAGAAACCGAGCCGACCTACATCTCGTCCGATGGATGACTCGCATGGGGTTTTATCGGTCACCAATGGAGGAGAGGCCTAACACATACATGGTAATCCCCACGATCAAACTGTTCCTGAGCCACCGTCCACCGACTCGACCGCTCCGGGAATGGATGATGTTATAAGGATTCCATCGAGCGCGAGTCATTGTCGTCTCTCAACCAAGGCGATGTGCATAGAGATTGGATCGTCGACATGGTTTATGAAGACAACCGAAGAAGGTACATGTCGATTTTCATGTTGATTCGGTCCGATCACACTGAACCTGGCTCACATATACAGGCCATATCAAGGTTTCTGAGGAGTGAGCAATCCGACGTCTGGTGTTCCCGTGTTGGGCTGGTGGAAATGACCGCACCCTCTCACGGCGCTGCGTCAAGCCGCACTCCACATCATGCATCAGCCTTTCCACCGGCTCACTCGTTCTCTACGACAGAAGGTGAGTAGAGCTTCGTTCTTCGATTAGCTATACTCTCAGCCGAACGACTTTTGCAGCTGCTATCCCGAGTCTCACGCTGGCAAGCGACACCCCGGATGGCATATAGGCGATACGTTCGCCAAGGGATAACCATTCCGATTGCATGTGTTCGTTCGAGGGGACTTGGACGATACTACATCTAATTTACGATGTGATCCGTTTCAGATATGTGTTATGTATGTATGCATTTCCATCATTCCATGCAATAGGCTTTGTGACGCAGCAAGCGACAACGCTCTCGCAGAGTTCGATGCAATGGGACGAGACTCTCAGGAGCATTGATCTCGCCTTGGTCACATCACACGTCTCATACCTGGCCGTTTCGACACGTTTGCAGAAGGCTGTGCCATTTTGCGTTCTTCTGGAGCGTGCCGTGAGCATGCACTTGGGGGGGGAAGAGTGGCTGGTAGGCGTTGAAAATGGGGCGTTTCGAGGCGGCGACGAATGAGGCGGCAGGCGAGCATTTCAAACACTCACGTAAGTATTATGGTTGCGATCAGCACGTGTCGACTGGCACGTCAGAAAAAAGTGTAATCTTTGATGGATCAAGAAGACCGCTCACCGAGAAACCCAGGAAATGAGCTGGAATAGTCTTAGCAGCATGAACGTACCGTTACTACATGCGGAAGGTTGGGCTGTCGAGGAAGGGTCGACCAAGTAGATTGAAGGGGTGTAGCACGCAGGACATAATTGCTCTCCTAGACCGTCCGTCCGATCGCACGGCCCATGACTTTCCCCATTTACACATAACATAATCTGGCATCTCGCGGATTAGATCTGTGATCCGTGTAAAAGGCGAGAAGAACGGATTGTCACATAATGGGATGTAGGTCCGATGTGGTGTATGACAAGATGAGAATAACCGGTTTGGAGAGGGCCAAGAATTAGGCGACAGGTCGACGGCTTCCCGGGGCGATACTGAATCGGAGCATCCTGGCTAATGCGCCACGAAATCATGTTGTGAGGGAGAAAGCAGTGAATACTGAACGCGTTAGTCAGGCTCTTACTACTGCTTCATGCATTAGCATGGGCATGCAACTTATAAAACAACGAAGCCCACCCGGCGGGTTCGGATGAACGCAGATGCCTCGAGACTGATGCCAAAAGACGCTCTGTCGGGTGTCCGACTCAGGTAAGCGTCCCGTCGGCACGGTTAGCGCTCTCCCAGCAAATATTACCAGTTCGTCCACGTCATTCTCTTCCTCTGCGGGCAATCGTTGTCCATGATGGCCGGATAGCGTCTCGTTCCAAGATGTATACAGTGCCCTGTGTGCCTTCTCCCTCAATCTGGTCAGGAGTCGCTGCGAGAATGGTCTAGTGAGCAGGGCGGGAAAAGAGTAATTTCAGCCGGTCTTACCAGTGCTTTTGTTGCCCTACGGCTATATTCAGCGGCTTTGGTAAAGAGCACACACGCCTCATCGAGCTCCTTGATCGCATCAGTCGCCGACGGAGAGTGAGGGGCATGAGTCGCAATGGTTCCGAAGGCAACCTGTTTCAGAATCATCAATAAACTGAAGGCATGCATAGGATGATCCCCGAACCGCTGCTGAAAATCCATATGTCCAAATCGTCCAGAAACGCCCACAAAACTCGGAATAACTCTGATACTGTGCTCTTATCGTACGCAGTATAGTCGAAGAGGCCTCGCAGGTAGCACGGAATGAGCATTCATATGGGCTTTCTAGCGGATTCTTGGGATTTTCCATTATCGCTTGTGCAAAGAAGTGTCGGTGTAGATAGAGCAAGACTAGAACGTGACACTACATGTGACTTCTTGAACAGGAAGCTGAGACAATGCAACTTACTGACTTCTCGTGCATTTGACATGACGAAAAGACCCATGGACTCAGGCGGTGATAAAACTTCGGACACGGGCGAGACCACTGACGCAGCAATGTTTTTCGCAACTTCGGGTGTGGGGAACTCTCTCACTTTGCGATCGAGCTCGATGATCGTTGCATAACTGGGTGGGTCGGCGGTTAATGTTCGCGCAGCAACCTGAGCTACGCATTCTGCGAAACTGTAATTCCAAGACTCAACTGCCGGGAGCATATTAAGAGTGATAGCAAACGAACAGCATGAGCACGCACATGAGGCATGAGAACCATTTTCCTTTTCCCCGCTGGCATCGTCATTTCCTGGATATCGGCAATCGATGTAGGTGGGGGAAAAGGTTGGTGGTCTCCCTGTCTCGAGACTCTTTAGGTAGAATATTGTGATATCAGAAAATGAGTCTGGCTAAGTGGCATCCAGGTACCTACATTCCAAGCATCTATAAGGAAGAGATCCCAAAAGATAGTGCGCCGCCGCTGCACAATTTTCTCACAAAAGCCCCATCTTGAATTGTCCCTATCTGGTTCCATAGGTCAGGCACCAATAGCTTCTTTGATCCGCAATGAACCTGGATACTAACGGAGTCCAACCTGGTGAAATTCAACAAATAAGCGCCATGGGTAGGACATCTAAGGAGATGTCACACGGTTTGGGCCAGATGTGCAGCAAGGACAATCAGTGACCATGTGGTCTCCATGCTGGTTTCTTTTCCTGACGGTTCATTTCCACTCAGCGCATTGTAGACGCTGAGTAGATGAAGTGCTTGAATGGTTACTAAGGAGGGCTTTTCCAGCACAGGCTGCAGACCAAGTGCTGTGCGTGCTGTCTGATGATAGCATTCTGCTTCCGCGTTCGATGGATCGTCTATGGGGTCAAAAAGAGACCCAATTGCAAAAATGAGAAAGAGAAGCCCAAGCCCATGTGCCCCTGTGTTTTCGTCCACCACCCTGGGCTGGACATTTGAGTAATATATCGGAAGAAGTTCATTAATGATCTGGTCCATGGATACAGTATGGAGGAGCATCGATCCAGCTTTCTCACAATATATTTGTATTAAGTAGTGGGCACGTCCCTGGTCCGGCAAGTGTTTCTCAATCAATTCAGGGTCAGCCACAGTGGGGCCCATTGCGGTCAACAGAAACTCTGGAGACAATGAGGCAAGATCCTGGTTCAATATGGGGTCCTTTCCATCTTGATGGGTATTTTTTTCAGACTGAAAATGTGATGATAATGAGTACCCAGCGACAAGCGGAAGGGGACTTGCCCTCAAGAGACACTAAGATCGATGATCCAAATTAAGATAATATGAAAACGGGTGAAATCGCCAAGGGAAGCACACCTCCGATCCACCAGTAGGTCCAAAAAACCATGACATGCCAGGACTATGATCTAGCATTAACAGTGTCCCAGAAGCTTCTGGGGCATAACCCGGGGGCTTGGGCTCGTCGGGAGATCCGAATGATGCATTGCAAGAATGAATGACTTCCAAAGGGTCATGCAGGAGCGGGTGAGGTTCTGCAGAGTGCTGAGCCTGGAGATCGCGCAAAGCATCTTCAAGTTGTCGGATGCGTTCTTTCATCATACATATCTGACAGAGAAGTTGGTCCATGGCCAGAAAACCAACACGGCCACTGTTGAACTGGTCAAGAAAACTGTTAACAGACGCAAGAACGGACAACTGCTAAGGATTCAGCGGTCCGACCAAACCTTAAAGCGGATGACTTGGAGGACCGCGTTGCTGTGCAGTAAGCCCAAGGGAACTTGAAGCAGCACTCCGTCTTTTGTGACCTAGGAGGTTTGGGTGTGAGGGCGCGAAACGAACTTCAGGACGGCAAAATAGGAATAAACCAGTCTTGTTGGTAAAAAAAACACATTTATATGCGCTCACATTTCAGGTTCAAACAATAAATTTTGCCTTGTTTCTTGGCAACGTCTAGCCAATGGGATGTCCCTATATGTAGATACCAAGGCCTGCGGGCTCTGGATTTACAAAGTTTTCTTACTTTCGAGTGGGTGGCTTTCTATAGTACGAAAGATCGAGGAGTGGGATTTTGTACTATTTGGTACGGGTGAAACTTCTTTCTAAGATAGGGGACAACGATATGCAAGCAATCTGCGCAGAGTAGAGTAGGAATCGGTTAAAATTATCTAAGGTTAGCAAGTATGCTGTGGCCGAGGAACGGTTAAACATGCTCCCAGAGAGGTGCATAGCATGACATTGCGATGATCGGGCCACCTTGCACCTTCCGGAGCCTCGTGCCTCACATTTCGTGGGTCGAAACGACCGCCCTCTTTTCTGCTAGTGCGTTTTTGGCAATGTTTCATGATAACGCCCGTGATGGAGACCGGCCTTCGCACTTTAGCCTGTGTAGACTCTATATAAGCTGTGGTGGTCCTAGGCTGTGTTTGGCTTTCCGTCTCGCCTACTTTGCACCACACACCTTTCGAACGCGCTGCATAAAGCCCACGCTGCAACGTACATGCAATCATGCCCAGTTCCAGATCACAAGAATCAGAAAACGATTGTCCTCAACCACAAGTTGTGTTGTCGAAGTACGACGTCGTTACCTGCCAGCGGATCCTTGCACATCTCCCCAACGGACGAGCTGTCATCGCGGACGACGAAACCCTGATGGTGTGGAATTCAGGAAAAGGGAAGCAAGAAGGGACATCGATGAGGCAGGGGAGTAAGGTGCATAGTCTTGCAGCGACTTCGGATGGCAAGAAGATCATCAGCAGCAACTATGTCGGGGAAATCAAAATATGGGATACTGATTCGCACGAACTTGTCAAGACATGGAATCACCCTGGAATACCAGTGTTCCCTACGGTGGCCATCTCGCAGACTGATCGACTCGTCGTGGTTGCTGGGAGCACTACCGTGGGAATCTACACCTTGGAGGGGAGGTTGGTTCAACATTTCCATGGCATCGGAAGAAGAGTATTGTCCACGTCGCTCTCTCCCGACGATGAAAAACTTGCATGTGGTACCTACGACGACATCCGCGTGTATGATGTAAAGAGCGGCAAGCTCGTCCTTGGTCCGTTACAGGGACCAAATTGCTTCTGTTGTGTGCTTTGGTCACACGATGGAAGTAGATTCTTTTCTGCCTCGCACGACAAAACGATTCGCTCCTGGAATTCCATTACGGGGGAACAGATCGGTCGTCCATGGATAGGTCACGCAGACAAGATATGCTCCCTCTCCCTTTCGCCCAATGGATTGATCCTGGCGAGTGCGTCTTTTGATCGCACCATTTGCTTCTGGAACACGACCACCGGCGATGCAATTGCGTGGCATCACCTGCGTGTCCGAGTCGCAGACGTGGCCGCGGTTTCATTCTCGCCCTCGGAGGTTCTCGTCGCTATTACGGGGCGCGACGGCAAGGTATATTTCTGGAAGGTACCAACGTTCAA